>JADRCC010570086.1:0-12246 GCA_019843855.1 Hylomyscus alleni | reverse complement strand
GCACAGTGACACACCCACTCCAACAAGGCCATACCTACTCCAACAAGGCCATACCTACTCCAACAAGGCCACACCTCCTAATAGTGCCACTCCCTGGGCCAAGTATATACAAACCATAACACCCTCCAACATGTGTCTCTTCTCATTGGTCAATGAATGGTCTCTAACAATGCAGAACTCTGCATTTTCATGTGTGACGTCATGTTCTTGTGCTTCCCAAGATCCCCGTTTGCCCTCTTTCCTCACACACCCTTAAGTCGTGAGCATCCCTAAAATTTAATACAGGAATCCGACCCTGCTGCTGCAGAACAAGAGGGTTGGAAAGCAAGTGGCTAAATAGGTCCTTAAACTAGGTTAAGGATACTGGAGGCCACTGGTATGTTTGGTGTGCCGGATAGAGAGAATGGGCAACCCTAGTTGACTGGGACAGCGGTAAGAGGAGGCTAGGTAAGAAGGCTGTTGATTAGTGTTAAAGATGCCACGAGTCTCAGGAAGAATTGGCGGCTGCCTGTTCACCCAGAGCTCTATCCTCTAGGGACCTGCTTCTTCATTATAGACTTAGTACTGGCCGAGATCTCCAAGTGGCGGGTACCATGTTCATTTTACAAATAATAAAAACCATAGGCTGAGAGGCATGAGTGAAGGACAGTGATTCAGCTGGCTTGCCTGGAGATCCAGGTGAGTTGAGTCTGGAGCCTCAGTTCAGCTTCTCTTCAGCAGCGCGCACAGGTCCTATTGAGTTTTCACTGAACGGGTTGCTAAGTAGCAGCTGAGATACGCCAGTCAGGCTCCGGTGCTCAGCACGGGCTCCAGTTCAACAGCCAGGGAGGAAGGTCTTCGGGCTTCTTAGAAGCCAGGAACCAGGAACCAGAACTGGTCAGCCAATACCACAGGATAGCCTGAGCCTGGTCGTATATAGGGGCTGTTTGGTGTGTGGTGGTGTCCAGGTTTGCTTGTAACCTCTCTGTTAGACACACCAAAGGACAATGGCTTTGTGATTTCTTCGCTGTGGCCTTGGCTTAGCCAGTTCATTCTGGAAGGTTCTTCCCAACTACCTGCAGAGATAGCTTCATCGGCAGGGTGGCCCATGCCTGGCAGCTGCTTCCGGATTCAGATGAGTCTTGAGCCTCTCTGCCCTAGAGAGAGGACAGCCGTGACCTGCCTTGGTGACTCTGTTGGGTATTTGGGTGGGTGGATGAACGGGTAGCTGGCTAGCTGGAACAATGGATGGGTATGCAGCTATTGAGTTGGGTTGGAAGATAGGTAGCTGGCTACTTGGATGGGTGGATAGAAAGGTGGCTGGGTATTTTGAGATGGTGGATAGATAGGTGGCTGGCTAGTTGGGTTGATGAACGGATGGATGGGTAGCTGATGAATTCTATTGGCAGATAGGCATCTGGTTAGTTTGAGAAGGTAGATAGACGGGCAGCTGGTTTGTTGGGGAGAGGAGTGGATGTCTTGTTTCATTTCTTTAGCTTTACAATCCTCACCTTGCAAACCGGTGCACTTTTCCTCAGTGTCTGGAAGAAGCTGAGGATGGGCGAGAATAACAGCCCTGGCCCTCAGACGTGACCCTGAGCAGCTTCAGGCACACCCTTCTCCCTGTGCAATGCCTGGGAGTGCACAGCATCACTTTAAATGTTCTAATAAGCCCTACAGAAAAACTCAGCCTCGTGAAACCCAGGGTCTCCTGTCACAGCCCAGGACAGGGATGTCTTCCCTCTGCTCCTGGATCCCTACAAAAAGCTTTGTGAGCAGAAATGTGAGCAGGTTTGTTTTGTTTTTTTGTGAGCAATGCCAAGAGCTTTTCCTTACTCTAACTGCTGCTTTAGAGGAAAGTCTCTCTGTCTCTGTCTCTCTGTCTCTGTCTCTCTCTCTCTTTCTGTGTGCGTGTGTGTGTGTGTGTGTGTGTGTGTGTGTGTGTGTGTGTGTCTGATGGGAAGGAGAAAGGTACTTTGGCACATGCATGCTGCTAGTGACAAGCCTCCTGGGAGTGTTTGTGGCTGACCTGGCCTGGCCTCCACCATCCATCTAGAAGGGAGACTGTGATGTACTCAGACTCCCCGGACCTTCCCAACCCCTTCCAACCAAGGTTCACTCTCTGAGTCATGTTTCCCCGAGATGGAGACCTGCTGCTAGTGAAATCCAGGCTCTCTCTTTCCGGAGATGCCTGCTCTCCCCATTTGCCAAGAAGCCACCAACACCAGTTACAGCTCTCTGGACACCTGACCCTGATTTATCTGCCCTGTGCCCTAAGTCCGATCAAGGAAGGTGACTGTTTCCCTGGCCTGTCCCAGTAAGCCCATGAGTTCCTTGTGGCTTCCAGCTCAGAAGGGTCCAAGGGTTAGACCGCAGCCCGTTTTACCTCCTGCTGAAGACACAGCTCTGTCTCTGGAGACATGATGGTTGAGCTGGCCAACATCACTGCCTGACTGTTCCAAGAACTCTTAATCCATTCAATCGGAGTCACCCTCTGGTAAGCCCTAGTGTGCTCTGTGCATCAGGAGGCTCTGTTCGCAGACTCCAGAGGAGATCTGCAACCATTTTCATCCTACCCGGAAGTAATTCTCCTCTGCAATGTCAAGGGCGCCAGCACAGCCAGGAGCAAACCATGCTAAGGGAGCTCTACCCTATCCTCGTGAAGTTCATCTCCTGGAACTTCCTCCTCACTGGGCGTCTTAGTCAGGGTTTGTATTCCTGCACAAAACATCATGACCAAGAAGCAAGTTGGGAAGGAAAGGGGTTTATTCAGCTTACACTTCCACATGGCTGTTCATCCCCAAAGGAAGTCAGGACAGGAACGCACACAGGACAGGAACCTGGAGGCAGGAGCTGATGCAGAGGCCGTGGAGGGTTGCTGCTTACTGGCTTGCTCAGCTTGCTTTCTTATAGAATCCAGGACCACCAGTCCAGGGAGGGCACCAACCACCATGAGCCCTCTCACCCTTGATCACTAATTGAGAAAATGCCTTTCAGCTGGGTCTCGTGGAGGCATTTCCTCAAGGGAGGCTCCTTTCTCTGTGATAACTCCAGCGTGTGTCAAGTTGACACACAAAGCCAGCCAGCATACTGAGACAGCTCCAACGTGTGGCAAGTGATGAGGAAATGCCTTCCGACACAGCAGGGACTGACATGATGCCCAAGCTGTGAACACCACAGTTCCAATACATGGCAGGCACTATAAAGCGATGTCAGCTTTTGAGAGCAAGGCCAGGATAGATCCCTCAGAATCCACTGGGTACCACTAAGCAAGGGATGAAGTGGGAAGATGGCAGGAGGCTTATGTGGGTAGATTTCAACTATGTGTGTGTGTGTAAGTGTGTGAGTGTGTGTATGTGTGTAAGTGTGTGTTTGTGTGTATAAGTGTGTGTAAGTATATGTGTGTGTAAATGTGTGTATGTATGTGTATGTCTGTGAGTGTGTGGTTTAAGTGTATATGTGTAAGTGTGTGTGTAAATGTGAGTGAGTGTGTGTGTATGAACATGTATGTGTGTGTAAATGTGAGTGTGTATGAGTGTGTGTTTGCATGTAAATGTTTGTAACTGTGTATGTGCATGTAAGTGCATGTAAGTGTTGAGTGAGTGTGTGCAGTGTGTGTGTGTGTGTATGTGTGTGTGTGTGTGTGTGTGTAGTGCTGGCTTACTTTTTATTCTTGGGGAAGTCACCCCCACTCCGCCTCAGTTTCTGAGTCAGCGGCCTGAGAGGAAGGTGGCAAAAATCAAACAGGATCCAGGCTTCAGCCTTCCAAAGCTCAGAGGCCTGAAGATAGAAATTCAGGGGCTCAGTTGGAACCTCTGTCCCAGTGGGTGGTGTGTACTTGCTATGTGATGGTGGACGAACACTTTGCCTCTCTAAGAAACAGTGTCCTTTAGTTCTAACCACACAGTGAGCTGTGTGCTGCAGGTTGCTGTATGTTGCAGGTTGCTGTGTGCTGCAGGTTGCTGTGTTGCAGGTTGCTGTGTTGCAGGTTGCTGTGTGTTGCAGGTTGCTGTGTTGCAGGTTGCTGTGTTGCAGGTTGCTGTGTCACAGGTTGCTGTGTGCTGCAGGTTGCTGTGCTGCAGGTTGCTGTGTGTTGCAGGTTGCTGTGTTGCAGGTTGTTTGCTGCAGGTTGCAGTATGTTTCAGGTTGCTGTGTTGCAGGTTGCTGTGCTGCAGGTTGCTGTGTGCTGCAGGTTGCTGTGTTGCCGGTTGCTGTGTGCTGCAGGTTGCTGTGTGTTGCAGGTTGCTGTGCTGCAGGTTGCAGTGTGCTGCAGGTTGCTGTATGTTAGAGAATATGTTGGCCGGGTGCGTGAGGTGGACTCACGGATTCTCATCTGCTGGTCATGATTACAATGGATGAAGCCATAAGAGGAGAAACGAGCAAGCTTTCCGTACTCTTCCTCCTTTTCAGTCAAGCAAGGCTGCACCCTAGTCCTCTTAGAGAGCAGCTTGTTCCCTGAACAACATGGCAAACGACAGAATGCATGTACACGCGAGTGAATGAGGATACATGTGTGAACGCAGGCATGAGCAAGCGTGTGCTGGCAAGCGTGAGTTTCACTCACTTGGATTCTTAACAGTATAGAGGCAATGTTAAAAGCAACGGCCTCAGAAAGGTCCCGTAGCTGCCCCCCACTACACGAGGAGGAGACAGGGGTTCCCAGTGCTCCAGAAACTCATCCAGAGCACAAGCCGACTCTGGCTCCCACCTACAACCACCTTGCATTTCTTCTATGGCCCCACACAGCTGATCTCTGACTCTAGTGACCTGGTACAGACTTCCAGCCCATGAGCGACACATTTCGCCCTGTGCGGTCCCGGAAGGCGTGCTGAAAGGAGGGGCTCTCACTACCACCAGGGCCCCCCAGCCCTAGGCTATTATCATGCCTCTTGATGTAATAAATACATTTTAAGAGAAGCAGATGCCTGAACAGTTGGACGGGAAGGACCCAGGCATGCAAAGAGAATCTGCTTTGTGAAAAATCTGTCTGTCTGCCAGACACCGGGCAACATGGCACCACCAGCCAAGTCAGGGTCCGGCTGCCATGTGGGTGGCTTGGGCTTTGGTTGTGCCTACTGACCTTTCTGCAGCCCCATCCTCCAATGCCCCAATGTGACCCAGTTGCCAGTTCTTCTGAAAGCAGGCAGGCCTGAGATGCCAATGGTGACTCTGTGAAAGTTGGCCAAGGTGGCAGAGCCATGGTGCAGGTTAGAGTGCTGGGGATGCTGGGGGGGCGGGGGCTCTCCTGACCCAGGCCGGCCACTTCCCCTAGTGCTCCACTGGCCTCACTCCTGACTTGTGACCTGCCAGAAGCCAGTGCTACTTGAGTAACTGATCATGAAGGCTTTCCCTGCTGCCTTTCCCTGCCCAGTGAGACCCTCTACCACCATCCAATTCGCCAATACCCCTGATGGAAGGACCATTAACTTACAAAGGCCATCAGGTTGCCATTTCACTGACCACATACTGGAGGCACAGGTTTCCAAAGGGAACGCCCCTCCCAGTACCCTCACACTCACAACTCCCCCTCACCCAGTGTTTTCTCACAGACTGCAGCAGGGTGACCGAACATCCACCGTGTGACCTGGCTCTTTGTCCTCCGAGAACAGGAGGGAGTAGCTGTCCCTATCCAATAGATGTTTCCTGTAATCTGTTATGTCCCCCCCGCCCCAAGGCCTGGGGAGCCTCTGTGGCTAGTCGGTTGTGCCATTAAAAGTGGTGGGCCTTTAAGAGGTGGTCCCTAACAGGAGGAAGTGAGGTCATTGAGGATGTGTTCTTGAGGAGGATATTAGGACCCAGCCCCCTTCCACTCTGTCTCGCTGTGTCCTTGCCACCACGATAAACAGTTCGCTCTATCACAAGATCCCACCCGGGCATGCTGCCCTCTCCCTGGCTCTGGGCAGCAGCCAGTGAGAGCCCCAGGTACAATCTATCTTTATAAGTTGATGCCTCGGGTATTTTATAACAACATTAGGAAGCAACATGCACAAGATTCTTCCAGAAAAGAGATGACTTTCATGGTCACTAGGCTCAAGAGAGACACTCGGGGGATCACTTGGGAACCCCAGAGCCTGGCTTTTCCCCTTTCCCACTAACTGAGTTACTTTTTTTATGAAAAGGTGATTCCGTTTCCCGCTACGCTGGCTGGAGACCCTGTGTTCTTTTCTTACACACCTCCCTCCTTCACCTTCTCTACGGACCCCAAGTATAGGGACCTGGAGTTCTGACAAAAGCAATTGTACTGTCTGGTTTTGTGTGTCAACTTGACACAAGCTGGAGTTATCCCAGAGACAGGAGCCTCCCTTGAGGAAATGCCTCCATGAGATCCAGCTGTAAGACATTTTCTCAATTAGTGATCAAGAGGGGAGGGCCCATTGCGGGTGGTGCCATCCCTGGGCTGGTAGTCTTGGGTTCTATAAGAAAGCAAGCTGAGCAAGCCAGGGGAAGCAAGTCAGTAAGTGACACCCCTCCATGGCCTCTGCGTCAGCTCCTGCTTCCTGGCCTGCTTGAGTTCCAGTCCTGACTTCCTTTGATGATGAACAGCAGTGTGGAAGTGTAAGCTGAATAAACCCTTTCCTCCCCAACTTGCTTCTTGGTCATGATGTTTTGTGCAGGAATAGAAACCCTGACTAAGATAGCAATACTAAAACCTCTGCCCTCTGTCATTGGGTGTAACTGACTTCCCTCTGTCTCTCACCTGAAGGTGACACAGGCTAGGTCATTGGGTGTAACTGACTGCCCTACCTGTAAAGTTGTTATTCTTTCTCGTTGTCTCCAGAAATTTCTCCCACCCTTACAATTCAAGAATTCTTCGTCTAACTTCCACTTCTCCCAGAATTCCTTGCTCCAGACATGATATAGAAATGCTTCGTGTGACATTGTTACTGATACTCTTACGTTTTTTTTTTTTTTTTTTTTTTTTTTTTTTTTTTTCTGTTCTCGTTATTAGTGGGATGGGATAGGGCTGATATAATCTCCCCTAAAGCACTAATAATTATTGCCTTGTGGCTTCATCTGAGCTAGTCAGGTCCCGATGCTCCATGACTCATGCATTATCCAGTTCATCTCTTCATGTACCCCATGTGATGTACAGAGCGATACTGAAGGACAATGTTTAGGTCACTTCTCAAGGCTACTTGGCCAGAAGTTATGGGGTATGGATTTAGCTCTGCATTTCCTGATTGTGCTGGACCTTCTGTGTACTTGACTCCATTCCATCTTCTCTATGATGAAGAGGCTGGAGAGCCAACCATGGCCTTACTGGACTCTCTTGCAGCTAGAGTTCTGGACGCAACATTCTTCCAGCCAATGAAAGGAGATTTGGGAAGCTGGTACAAGGCCACCTATGAGATGTATGACCACTGCTGTCAGCAAAGCACAAATTCACTATGCCTCCCACAGTAAGGACACATGTTATCATTTCAATTCCTGGGAAACATGGGACATCTTACATTTGTCATGATTCTGGAGGTGTCTGTGCAGGTGCCTGCACTCTTTGTGTAATTGTTCCAGGAGCCTGAACTTGCTTCTTTGACCATTGGTAGCTCTTAAGGTATTGATTCACTGAACAAAACTCCCCCTGGTTCCAAATATCCACCTTGGATTTTTTTCCAGCCTAAACCTGAACAGACATCCAGCATAACACTTGGGGTGCTCCTCAACCTATCAGATACGAATGGGGTATCCAACCTATCTCCCTGGAGATGCTCAATAAAAACTCACCCAAGGAAAATGTGTCATTGTTTAGAAATGAAGGACTATCAGAACCCTTGTTTCTGCTGTAATAATCAAGACTAGGAAAGAATAAGAAAGGCTACTTCAGGCTCAGCATGAGACTGGTCAAGTCCAAAGCAGGGAGATGAAGTAAGAACTCACTGAGTCCAGGATCATGTTATTATCCATCTCTGTCTCTAGAGAGCCAGGTGAGGGGGCAGCAAGGTGAGAATCTATTGTCTGGATAAAAGGAAGGAGGGAGTAGAGGCAAGGAGGGGTGGATGGGTGGGTGAGTGGATGGATGTTTGGATGGATGGGTAGATGGATGGGTGGATGGATGAATGGATGGATGGATGGATGGATGGATGGATGGATGGATGGATGGATGAATGGATGGATGGATGAGTGAATGAATGGACAGATGGATTAGTGGATGGATAGATGGATGCATGGATGCATGGATGGATGAATGGATGGATGGGTGGGTGAATGGATGGATGAGTGAATGGATAGATGGAGGGATGAGTGGATGGATGGATGGATGGATGGATGGATGGATGGATGGATGGATGCATGGATGGATGGATGGGTGGGTGGATGAATGGATGGATGAGTGGATGGATGGATGGATGGATGAGTGGATGGATGAGTGGATGGATGGGTGGGTGGATGGATGGATGGGTGGATGCATGGATGGTTGGGGAGTGGGTGATGGATGGATAAGTGGGTGAATGGGTGGATAGACAAATGGATTGCCTAAACAATGAATAGGAGAAAGTTCCTCAGTGCTTGCACTGAACAGATTCTTGGTTGATGGCTGTTCTCAGAGTGAGCTGTCCCTCGCTAGGATGCTGAGTATCTGGGTTGACCATAAGTTTTCCTCCGCATACTGTTGCACCATCTTCCTTACACATCTAAGCGCGGCCATGTGCCAAATGGATATCCTAGTTCAGGCATCTTGTGAAATGGGGAAGCATTGCCCGTGTATTAATAACAGCAGAAGAAGCCACATGTCTCTCTGTCTGTAAGCCGCCAGTACACACTCACATGGCTAAGAATCAGAAAACACCAGAGGCTGAGGACAGGAGGGAGCCATTGGAAATCTCTGCTGTTGGGACGGAAAATGCCAGAACCACCTCAGGAAAGGGCTGGGACAGTGTGATAGAATTACTCAGCATCTGTCTCTGCAGAGACTTCAACACACCACAGAAGCGGCTGCGTCCAAGGAGGCTTCCTTCCCAGCAGCTCCAGCTGGGCCCCATCTTGTAGTCAGTAACAGGAAGGAATCCTCCATTTCAGCAGGAGAGACCAGCTCTGTGTGCTAAGTGAAAGTCAGCCCCGCGGCTTTCAAACCCTCTTAGAACAGGTTCTAGGCAAACTATGGGACTGAGTATTACCCACCGCGACAGATCTCTGTGGCAGGGAAAGGTTGGGGCTCCTGGTCTCGGCATTTGAGAGAAAGCTGCGCTCATGACTGAGCTGCATATACGCCAGTCCATCTGCAGGCTGTGTGAGCCCAACTGAGAGGGAATAGTGCAGATGTATCTGCTTTAAAATGTCTTTATCCCTCCTTCCCGCCCCTGTGACCCAGGCTCTGGGACAGTTGTGGAGGTGGGATGGGAAGAGACAGAAGAGATGGAGGGGAGAATGAAAACATGTCTTCTGAACAGGACAGGAGAGTCGCACTCATGAGGTCAGGGCAGTTCTGGTCACCTGCATTAAACGTGCACAAGACCAAGCCAGTCAACACTGAAGTGTGCGTGTGCATGTGCGTGTGCGTGTGCGTGTGCGTGTGTGTGTGTGTGTGTGTGTGTGTGTGTGTGTGGCTAGTTTATAGACACCACACTGCCTAGCTCAGGAGCTGAGGTGGGGTCCATCTCACTGTTGATGTCTCCTGGGATGGGGAAGACATTCTGTCAATAATGATAATAATAACTATTATGATTATTATTATTACTTTTATTAGTTCTAAAGAGCTTGTTCTATTTATTCTACTCTGCCTTTAGAGAGTAGCTGAACCAATTCTGTGTCCTTCTCCCTCCTCCACCAGCAAACCCCCGAGGTACTTACGTGGTTCAATGGCGCCTTTCGTAGCTGATGCCGGCAGTTTGTGGCTACACAGCACAGATAATATACCACAGAGTTCCAAGGAGATAAGAGGAGAAGCAAACACCACAAGGCAACAGCTTGGGCCCAGGCTCCAAGCTGCTCTGGTCTCTGCGCCCACTGTGCAGAAGGGGCCAGATCAGATTAAAGCCACCAGTGCCGCATTATCCTGCTGGGCTCACTAACGCTCATTAAGCCCTGAAAATCCTTTTTACGGTGTTTAGGATGCCTCAGGAGGCCTTGGCTGTGTAAATATTATCCTGTCTTTAAATCCTACCAACAGGCCATGAGCAACAAGTGGGGTCCACGGTGGCTGTGAGGAGGGACTAGAAGCCATGCCAGCAGTCAGGAGCCTGGGTCTGCAGGATTTGTTTCCTCTTGGGCCTGCTTAATGGGGCACCCTGGGGCCCACAATCTTGGCCAGAAATCAAAACCCTGTGGACAATAGTTTAGAGCAACACCCCCTGGGGACAGCTGGCCCTGCCTGAGACCATTGACTAGCTCTGTGTATGGATGCCCCACAGCCGAGGGCGGAGGGATCACGGCTGGAGTGACCTCTCCCAGCTGGAAGCATTTCCCTCTCCACTGTCCCTCTGGTGGCCAACACAACTGGCCTCTCTCTGCACTGACTTCTGTATGGAAAAATGGCTGGACCGGAAGGGGAGTCTTGGAATCTATCAGATGGAGCCCCGGACTGGTTCTGCTGGGTCATTGTTACCATGGTGCCAGTGCTGGGTGCTCCTTTAACTTTTTTACAATGTATCTTTTTTGTTTGTTTGTTTGTTTGTTTTTTGTTTTTTTTGCGTGCGCCACCACCACCCGGCTTACAATGTATCTTGAAAATCAGCTTAAAAAGATACAATGTATCTTTTAAGCTGATTTTCAGATCTGGGTTGAGGTTCTAGCTTATGAAGGACCAGTGCCAGTCCCACAGCAGGGTCAGGGATCATTGTCTCTCTCGTGTCCCTGCAGCCTCCACTATGTCCGTCTGTCATAGACAGTGAGCAGTATACACAGGTGACATAGTCCTGCTTACTGGCAGTCACAGTCGGCTGGGGGAGCAGTGGGGACACCCTGGCGGCAGGCATGTGTCAGCTTGACATCGAAGCACACTGGCATTAAGTCAGAAGGGAGTGGGACCGCCATGTGCTTTGCTTAGCAGGCAGTAATTGCTCAGTTAACATGGTATCTTTTACTGCCATTGGGTGGAGCTGAGGTCTAGCTCATAGTCACAGTATGTGACTCTAACATGTCTTTCCCTTTCTGGGCCTCAGATTATGTCTCTGAATGGAGCTGAGGAGAGTTCTTCCGGTTTTTGACTGGTGCCCAGAGGATGAACACTCCTCACGTGCTCGGTGCCGAGTGCTTGGTTATACTTGGTGCTGCCTTCGAAGGCATCTTAATCTGTCAAGTCGATGGCAGGTTAGTAGAGCGGCCACTGTCTGTGCTAGCCGGTAAAGAGTGTTGTGAAAACTGTATGATGGGCCACTTAGTGTGTCCTGACAAGGAGACAGGAGGTAAGCCACGATCGTGGGGTCACAGGCCATTGTGACCGATGCTTGCATCTTGCACAGCCCCTGGGCGGAGAATGACTTCACACTTTTACCTTCCATCCAGGTCCATGCCAGAAGTTCTGCTCACGATTTGACAGACTCGAAGGGTTATCCCGGGCACATACTGAACATATACAGTCTATCACGGTGGGAAAGGCAAGCCAGGAGGAGCATAAGGCAGCTGGTCACACAGAGAGAGATGGACTCTGGTGCTCAACCTGCTCCCCTTTTTATTCAGCCTGGGACCAGTATGTGAAGCATGATGCGGCCCACTTCTAGCAGCTCTTTCCTGCTCAGTTAAAATTCCCTGAAAATGTCTCCCCGACCCCCGACATGCACAGACAAACTTAAGAGATGTGTCTCCCCAGGTGGTTTCAAGTCCAGTCAAGCTGACAGTGAACGTAGCTCTATCATGCGGCCCCTTCATGTATGTACTGCCTGTGGCTGCCCCAACAGGTGGCAGGTAGCCAGGTTACCTCACTGCAGACCCCCCCTTTCTAAAGTTCACCCCAGACCTGAGGAAGTGGCCTCCCGCCAGGAGGCTGAGAGACAGGTTGGTGAGCTGAGGCCTAGGAACGGGTTTGAAAGGATGTGTGGATGCTGGGGAAGCCAGCCTGGTCTCGTCAATCACCTTGAGCTGTGGAGTCAGCTGCAAGGCCCCATCGATCCATCGAGCAGGTTTAGAGAAGTTGAACCTGGCAGAAAGAGTCTAGCAGGCACGAAGCCCTCACCCAGTGCTTCAAACGTGGGAAACATAGTGTTACATTTTCCTGGGTATAGTGGTCCATATCTGTTATCCCAGCACTCGAAAGGCTGATTTAAGAGGGTCACAAGTTCAATCAAAGCTAGCCTGGGCTACATGGAGAGACCCTGTCTCAAAAATTTAAAACAATCA
>JADRCC010570084.1:0-14841 GCA_019843855.1 Hylomyscus alleni | reverse complement strand
TAGGCAGGCAGACACCAGGCATGCACCATCAGTACAGTCTAGTCCTTTCAGCAAGAAGACATCAGGCAGCTGTAGTTCAATCCTGAAGAAATCACCAGGCTCACCAAACGGTCTGAGGCAAGGCTGCAGAAGTGGCAAACTGCTGCAGGAACCTCAGTTCTTGGATGAGATTCTCTCAATGGCAATGTTATTCCAAATTGAGCTCAACAACTCTGGGTAAGGCAAACCAATACATGCATGCCATTGGAGCAAACCAAACCAAACCAATGCTCAATGCTCCTCTCCCACTGTCTGTGAGGTCATTTTTATACTCCTTCATCAAGTGTCCTTTCATGTGTTTGCTGTATATAAACACCCTTTCACCTGTGTCTGCTTCAGGAAATGACATTCTTTCATGTCATTTCTTTAGCAAGACATTCTTTCATCTGTGTGCCCCAACAAAACATCATTGACATAACTAATTTTCCAAAGAACCAGAAGTTCCACTTCAAAGTAGTCTTCTACTACTAATGAGCTATCTGTAAGCACAAATACAATACTAGAAGACCACATGTGGTTTTGTATTAATTATGCTTTAAAAATAAAGATTTAAAGCATATTAGTATATATCTCACAGAATTCTTTTTATAAAGCAAGAGGCATAATATTTCATGACTGAGATTATACCTAGAGATTTTCATAGGAAATGCTAATGAATAATAGAATATACAGGAAATTTACTGGCAGCTGATTGTTCAGATGATAGGTTCCTAGTTAATCATCACAAAATTTTAAATTAAGTAAGTTAACAATGGATTTAAATATAGATCAATGATTATAATGTAGAATAAGCAGAACATTAAGTTTTGCCTATATTCTATAGAAGTATAAAATATGATCATAATAACATGATCGTATTATTAGTTAAAATCTATCACAATTATTAAATAGACATACACAAAGCATCTTGTCTCATTCTGAGATACGCTAAAACATAAAACATATTAACCAAAGTCTCTTAGAATTCAACCTACCTCTAGAGAGAGTATAAGGACTTCAGAGAAGAGCTTGGACTTAGAACTTGGACTTCTTGTATTTTGATTTCTGAGGCCTGTAACTCATGCATAACTATGAGCAAGTTATTCAATTTCCCTGTGAAATTAGGAGCTGTTGTGAGCCCCAGCATGTTATAATGGATGCAGTTAATGTTAATTGCCAGTATTAGTAAAAAGTCACTTGGGGGTACTGGTTGCCTTGCTCAAAGTTAACCACTCTCATGCTTCTTGCTATGTTCCACTTGGCAGCCAGGACCCAGATTCTGCTTTCCAAAGTGAGCATGTCAGGGTTTCCAAGCTGAGTATATTTGGAGTTTCTTTAATTCTATTTGTGTCTGGGGTTTCAGTTAAAGAAAAAAGGATAGTCAAGAGAATAAATGGCTTTTCCTAAAAAGCAACCCTTTCTGAACAATGACATCTACGAGTGTGAGAAGCAACTGGTCTACCTCTCTTCTCCTTTCAGTTATCCACGCCGAACATGAGTCTAATTTTAAGCAAATACAGATCATCATTAGTCTTAGTCAACACAACAATAAAAATGATGTGTGGGAAAAGTGTTATAACTTTCAAAAGACACAGGTGACAGGATCTGACTTAACCTGTCCAAGACTCTGTCCTTTCTGCAACAACTTTCCAAGAAATCCTAACTCTTGTGCTCAGCAACTCCTGAGTTTCAATTTTTTGAGTCTATACATCAATGAGTTGTCTTTAGTGGCTGTAATTTCATGGTGAACATAAATATATGTCAATTATACTTACAATTAGCCATTGTTTTCTTTAAAGCTTCTGGAAGGGTCATCGCAGGTAAAAAGAGAGGATGAGTTTTCTCAGAAAGACAATAGGAGAATGTACTTCAGTGAGACTAATCAAGAAGATTAGCTATCCAACTGTCTACATCAAGCAATGTACTTTTCTTTTTCTAAGAAAACCACAGTCTTCTGGGGTGAATAAAATCTCACATTGTTAGCCAAGATATGACTTTTCAAATAAGCTTAGGTATTCCACTAATAAGCACCATAAAGATAAACACAAAAGAGTGAAGGAAGCCACCCAAAGACACTTTTAAATGTGGGATTTCTTATTGTGAGGGTGAAGAAAAAATTCTGTATCTACTTTGCACACATCAACATGTGCTATCAAATATTATTGATGTACTTGACAAACTTCCAAGTATAGCATCAGCCTTGCTAAAATACCCACTGGCACAACATTGCACTTCCAAATTTAGTGGGACAGCTGACAGCATTTTTTCTTCTTGGTCTCTCAAAAAAAATGACCAGCAAAAATTTCACTGCATACATTTCCAAAGGTTCTGATGCTCATTTTTCTCTTTTTAGAAAGTAATTTCCCTGAGTGTGAAACTAAAAAAATCAGAAGCAACCTATTCAGATGCAACCTTTAACCTTTAGCAGAAGGGAAAAGTAGGTGTTTGAGTAACATTCTACTACACATTAAAATAATGGTGCCGTTTGGAAAGGCTATTGTAAAATGAATTTTATCTTGAAAAAGTCAAATACTGCTATTCATAATAATAACTCAGAAATGAAAATATTTCTATTAGTCTTTTGCAATGAAACCACTATCCCTTACCTAAGACAAGGTTTTTGTCTTCTTACAAAGGTTTGCTTTGTTTTGTTTTTGTTTTTTAGCTAGAACACAAGAAAGTCTTTCAGCTTGAATCTTCCAACTGTGTTATGTCCTAACTGTCCTATGACTTCAGCAAAAGGACCTTCAAGTACCTTAAATTTGAATTCTAATGATTCCTCAGAGTTATTATTTATTTTATATGTATAAGTGTTTCTCCCACATGTCTCTGTGCATCACATGTGTGGCTAGTATTCATTGATGATAAAGGAGGGTGACAGATCCCCTCAAACTGGAATAGCAAATAGCTGTGAGAGGGATGATTAGTGTCATGTATTTGAGTAACTTAATTTTCAAAGATACATAAATTTCCTAGAATACGGTCATCAGGAGGCAACAGACCCTAAAACTAAAGCACTTTTAAACAAGTGTTAAACAGTATGATGGAAATTAAATTGATATTGCTCAACATTATAGCAACCTGAAGTTTTAAAGTAAATCTCACAATGGAAAAATATGAATAAGGGAATCCATTGACATTTTAATGTCAACCTCCTGGTTCTTCTAACTGAATCATGTTTCCATTTCAGAATCTACACTGTCATGCTCATTTTTTAAATATAGTAACAAAATTTTGTGCCAAGAAGCAAGGGCATTACCAAACCTGGAACAATCCAAAAAATCAAGTTTTGGGAAGAATTGAATTGCTTATAAATGTCAAAAGTTGTGGGGAGTGTAGTAATTAGAATATAATCACAAGGAAATCTGCTGCTTTCCTCACAAAGTCCAAACCGTACCCTGAAGCTAATGTGGTCAGAACAGTGAAGTTTTATATATGTGAAAATGGAGCCCCCTTTTATGATAAAGCTCTACTGCATGCTCTGCAGTTCTGTTTTTGATCCAAGTGTTATCCACAGGCTTCTAGAATATAACAACATGGTTTTGATGCCACAACCAAAGCCAGGTCATACCATTAGGTTTTTGTGGGTTGACTGGCTCTCTTCCCTCATGGTATACCCTAAGGGGCCACCTGGCAATCAACATCATATGAGCATTGCCCATCACTGAGTCTACAGTTTTGCTCTTTAAGGGTTTCAGTTATCACTTTATAGAAAATGCCCTGAATTTCTCCATGTTTGCAGGATTCAAAACATGTAACACAGAAATTGTGAACTTTCAAGCTCCTTGTACAGTTTTATTTCAATATTTATTTAGTTAAATGTTTATTTTAGCATCATAGCCATCATAATGAATAATATTAACTTCCTTTATTATGTCTTATGTGCCAGACATTTATAACCAGAAGTTTCTAGTCAATAATTACCACTTGCTCTGCATAGAATTTATCCCTCCCCTCATTCCTTATTTTAAAGCTCCAAACAATGCCTCTTTCTAAGGCCTTTAAGGAAGATGGTTTAAATCTGTCAAATGTTGTGAGACATTCAGTGTTCATGCAGTTAAGACACTTCAGTTCCTTAATCTAGTCTTTCTCTTTATATGCTGACTACCTCCATACTCCCACACCTGCTAAGCCTTTCAACCTTCAGTATTCTACTTCACTATTCTCATTTTACCTATAATTTACTACCACCATTCCTCCCTTAATGTGCCATGAGGTCCATTCCTAGATTCCATTTGTGTTCCAGATACACAAAACAAGAAATTTGAAGCTGGGATCAACATAGGAAAGAGAACATGCAGTTTTAACCTATCTGAACCTGAGCTACTGTACTATCATTTTTTCAGCTCTATCCATTTACCTGTCAATTTCATGAATTAATCTTTCTCTAGATCTGAGGAATAGTCCATTATAGATGTGCTATGTTTTCTTTAATCATTCAAATATTGATGTACATCTAGGCTAAGTCCATTTCATACCTTTTGTCAATAGAGCAGCAATGAATATGGATTTGTAAGCGAGTTCATGCTCAAGAATGATGGAGCTGCCTCATGTAGCAGTTCTATTTATGGGGTTTATTTTTATTCACATTGGTTTCCAAAAGGGGTTACAGTACTTAACATGATGACCAATAGTGTGTACAAGTTCATTTTTAATCATACACACTTCAGTTAAATGTTTTCATTCAGAAGAGTTGCCTTGGTCATGGGTATTTTCACAATAATAAACTACGAAGACAGAAGTTGGTACCAGGGACTAGGGTATTCTTGTGACAAGCTCTACCATGATGTTGGCTGGAGAAACTTAGAAGACTTTGGGTTTGAGGACTAGAAAGAAAAGGGTTGAACTCTTTAAACAGGACTTAATAAGCTATCCTAGTAGGAACATGGAAGACAGTAACATTAAAAGTGATATGGATAGTAGGGGCTCATATCAAGAAGTTTTAGAGGGAAATAATATTATTGGCTAGTTTAGAGGTCATTTTTATGTTATTTTAGCAAAGAATATGGCTGCTTTTTACTCTTGTCCTAAAAACCTACCTGCAGCTAAAAGAGGTTTGTGTTAATGGTGTTGACAGAGGAGACTTCAAGACAACCTAGCAGATTTACCATAAAAAGGAACAAACCAGGCAAAGAGAAATAAATACAAAGGTACCATTTGAGATGCAAAAGAGCACCAAGAAATTAAGTGATGGAGATAAATTCTATGCTCAAAGAGATAAAAAAAAGTTTAAATAAGAGCCTAATTAAAAATGGAATAAAATAAGTAGTATCCTCACAGCAAGACATCACCCAGGCAAAACTACCAATTGTGAAGAGGAATTAAAGAAAAGATTAAACAGCAAAGAAATTCATCTTAAACTGAGATCCTGTACAAATGTAATTCAAAGAGGGGTCAGGTTCCAGCCCCAGCAAGCAAAAGAACTTTGCAGCTTTAGTAATATTGGATACAAATTTAGACTCAAGTAGGATATAGGAAAAGGGCTAAGGAATCTTCCTCCATAGTTATGGAGAGACATCAAGGCTAGGTATGTAGCAGGGGAGTCCCTGCATGGAGAAACAGAGGCCATTGTGTGATGCTGTAAAATTGAAGGTTAGATTATATTGGATACTGGAGGATGTTGATAATGCCAGAGCCATGGGATATCTGCCAAGGAGAGTAGCTAATAGGGTATGGAGCCAACCCAAGAAAGAAGAGTGTGTTACTGTCAGCAAAGCTGAAAGGAAAGTGCATTCTAAACATTTGGACATCAAAGACAGTTCTGCAGAATTTGGAATTTTACCTTCTGGGTTTCGATCTTGCTTTTGTCCACTATTTCTTCATTATGCCCCCCTCTTCTGTCTTTTGGAATAGTAGTGTAGATTTTATGCCATTGTACACTGAAAGTCTGTGATCTGTACTTTTAATTTTTTGCTTACAGTGAATTATAGTTAAGAGATTGTCTTGAGTCTCTGAAAAGTCTTTGGACTTTTGAACTAGATTAAATATATTTTGCACTATAATATGGCTACAGGCTTATGAGTACCAAGAACTGGCAAGTCCCCATGGGTCCATACATTTTAATACTTAGTTGCTAGTTAATGGAACTACTTGGGAAGAATTAAGAGATGTGGCCTTATTGGAGGGAATGTGGGCTTCCTGAAAACGGTATGTCACTGACAGTGGGCTTTGAGGTTTCAAAACCTCACTCCAAGTATAGTCTCTCTCTCTCTCTCTCTCTCTCTCTAGTTCTCTCTCTATCTGCTGCCTGTGGATTAGGATGTAAAGCTTTCATCTATGCTCTCCTGCACCAGTGTCATGCCTGTTTACTTCCTGCCATGATGGTCATGAACTAAGCCTCAAAAAGTATAGGTAAGCCTGCAGTTATGTGTTTTCTTTTACAAGAGTTACCTTGGTCATGATTTCTCTTCAAGTGATAGAATAGTAACTGAGTTAGTAGGTTAACCAAAACTAATCTTTATGAAAACCCACTACTTAGTAAGCGAATTTCTAAAAACAGCTTTTAAGTAGGCTGGAATGGAATTGTTCTGCATGTGTGGACCTTGTAATTCCCAGAGACATTGGTTACTAAAGAAAAAGCTTAATGCAAGTCATAACTGTATGAGTTAGTCAGGGATAACCTCAAAGTTTCTAAAACAACACAATATTGTGATTTCCACCATTGGCTTTACTCCATGACTACATGGTAAGAACTTAAATTACTGAAGACTCAACAGTCAGACAAAACAGGTTTACTGGTAGCATGACTGCTGTGGATAACTATTTTCTGAGTGATTTAAGACCTGGTCCACAGCATGGACTTACATGCCTGGTCCTATAATCTTGCTCAAAAGTCTTTGGAGGGGAGTGTCATAGGATCTACTACAGAACCTAGTAGTTACTTTGCTAAATGATAATACTGTTATATTTCTGTGGTGGTTTGAATGGATTTTGCTTCCATAGATTCATGGATTTGAATGCTTGGTCCATGGGGAGTGTAGGAGGTGTGGCCTTGTTGGAATAGATGTCGTCTTGTTATGAGATATGTGTCACTGTGAGGGTGGGCTTTGAGGACTCCTCAGTGACCATACTCAGGAAGGGGAGTCATTTTATTGAGAGTGTGGCCACTGATAGGTTTCACATGCTCAAATGTACCCTTGTACCAAGATGCAGTGCTAAATTGACTTAGTGGGTGAAAGAAAGAAAGAAAGAAAGAAAGAAAGAGAGAGAGAGAGAGAGAGAGAGAGAGGGAGGTAGGGAGGAAGGAAGAAGGGAGGGAAGGGGGAAGGAAGAGAGGGAAGACATAGAGAAATAGAAGCCGGGGGAGGGATGATAGGATAGGGAGTTTGCAGAGGGGAAACTGGGAAAGTGGATAACATTGGAAATGTAAATAAATAAAATATCCAAATAAAGAGAGAAAGGGAAGGAAGATGAAGCTGTGAAGAAGGCATATTTGAAAAAGAAACAGGAGGAGTTGACAACAACAAATGATAATATTACATTGTATATATGTACAAAATTCTCAAAAATAATGAAAAGATTATTTTTCAAATGTCATAGGATAAATTTAATCCAATACAACTGTTGACATTGGTATCTTTCTAAGAAGATGAAGGGGTATCAGATATCTACCTATCAACTTCCAACACACACACAAAGAAAAAGTTATGTACAAACACTGGGAGACAATGTCTGTGTATAATCCAAGAAAAATAATCTGTCAGCCATGCTAGCACAGTGATCTTGGACTGACATAATGAATTTGAGAAAATAAAACATCTCTATGAAAACCTCCATTATGTGCTATTTCATTACATCAGAATGAACCAATACATCTCCAGTCATCCAAAGGGTATTTGACAATATCTAATGACAGTACAGGAGGAGCAAACGTGGGGAAAGAAAGCCTTGCTTGCAGTTGGCAGAACTAAGAGCCTTCTCAGTTGACTTACATAGGCATCCCTGAGATAGTACTGGGAAAGCCTAGCTTCCCTTCCAGATCCACTCATAGCCTATGCCTTGGTTGTACTGAGTGATGTTGTCCTTTTAAATATAATTGTGTTAAATCCTTGAGGTAAACTAGCCAGTGATAGAATGGAGAGCTGACTCTACACAGAAAATATTGCAAGTGTATTCTCTTCTGTTTGGGTTTTCCACAACTTATGCTCTATTCCCTCTTTGATGTTAGCTAATAACTTCAGTGAGAAATTGAAAATCTATCCACAACAGCAAAGGGAATGTGTGACAACCAAGGTATACTGTCTAGAGCTCTCCAGTAGGATCTGAGAACAGTATCAACTCAGCTTTTTATGCTCACAATATTTAAAAGTAGAGCTTAGTTGAGAGTATAAATCTGTTTTTGCTGTGGCTGCTTCTGCCTTTGTAGTAACACTATGCTGGGTAGCATGAGTTTTAAGATGCCAAGAGATTTGTTTATTTGCTCTTGTGACATTAGAGATGCCAGTGACCAAGAAATTGTTTCTAATGCTTTGTAAAGCTCAAGAAACATTTCTTCTGTTTCTCATCTCCCATTTCTGAATATTCATCCTTGTGACATCTTTCATTTCTGTAACATTTTTTTTTCTTTCTGCAAACCTTAGAAATCAGAGATGGTACAAAAATATTCAAGCTGGGCATCTGCCAGCAGATTGTTCTGGCAGGAATGTTTACCTCCTGTGCTGTTTATGAAGTGTCATCACGCCCAGGAGATGTCACCCACTATAGAGGGCACAGAGACTATATTGTCATTATACTATTCCTTATTCTAATTGTACAAATAACAAGAAAGAATTTATTTGGCATATTGACATTGTTTAAGGGAAAAGCATGTTCCCTCTTCTGACAGTGTATAGCTTTAAAATTAATATTGTATACATAGAAAATACAGAGTAATCAGCGTCTCCGGGGTTAATTCTACTCTGAGATCTTTATAGATGATACATGGAATTCACATAAATTATTTTTCTTAAAAAATGCTTCTGTTTTAAATTCAGGTACAATGCGTGCTTGGATTCATTTGTTGCTTGTTAATGGAAGATGCCCAATAAATATTTGTTAATGACAAGAATAATTTTTAGCGTGTTCTGTGACAAAGAAGTCCCAAAGAAGAGTGGCTATTTCCCAAGGCCTTGTATATCTGTACTTCAGTATTAAATAAGCAGTGGTTAGCTTTATTGCGGGGACTAGACTGAGGTCACTGGAGGAGTCAGCGAGAATTTGGAAGTGGAATACTGTTGGCTCTGAGCCCCGTTTCTAGTAACTACCCCACCCTATTTTTCCCAGGAGAACAAATGTACACTTGAGAGCGGAGCAGGTGGCATTGGCTGTAGCAATAAACAGCTCCTTTCCTTCAGGGGAGCAGTGGACCAGCTTTATGGCTCCATGAACTTTCCTGTGGGGAAGCCATGATGTCCAGTGAAAGCTGTAACTGAAAACATCCCTCTGCAGCAGCTTCTCAGTCACCCTACTCCTGTTCAGGCTGGAGTCTCTCAACACTTTAACTCTCAACTCTTCAGCTGTGCTCACACAAAACTCAGGACTCAGGTCGCATGGGACAGCTAAAAATCACTCCGTGTGTCTGTGTACCCTGACAAATATCTGTGGCTTTAATCTGCCTACCAATTAATGCTGGGAAGAGGAAGCCAGTCGGGGTTCAATGGGAGAATTCCCCTGTTTTTCATGTGTTTACTTCCTTTACTTTCCCTAACGAACTCAATGGCTCTGGAATTCCAAGTCATTAATTGGAATTAAGACACAGCTCATTATCTGGAGCCAAAAGGTTATAATCAGGCCCCTCGAACAATCAACCAATATCCTTTTGTTTACTGGAAACCCAACAGGAAAACACTACGTTGTACCTAAATGACTTGTAAAGTTATTTTCATAAAATGCTCGGTGAATTTTCCTAATTAATCAGAAGGCTTTGGCAGAAAGAATCAAACATTTGAGGCCTGACACACAGGCTGGCAGCAAGTTTGTCAGCAGAAATTGTCCTTTGTGCAGACCATGTGCTACCTGGCACGAAAGGGACCTAGTAAATCTTGATGGCAATTACAACACAATAGTTAATTAGCCTTTTCTTTGTCCTCAAGAACTTCTTTAGAGCCTTTCACATTAACAAATTGAAAAACTAGTTTCTCCACTTTGGTCTGCACACACACACTCAAAAAAAAAAAAAAAAAAAGACAGAGTGAGTTTTTCCTTGTTTTCCAAAGGATATCCCTTATGCTGACAGTATTCCATGGCGTGAGCCCCACAATACCAAGCCAAAGACCCAAGCTGGCCAAAGAAAACGCTGACCCTACTGGATTTGAGTAGGTCAAGGAGTTTTATGGTGAACGGAGAGGGACCATGAAGACTGAAGTTAATCTCTTATTTATGCCAAACATTGATAATCATGCCTGAGAGTAACAGAAGCCACAAAAACCAGGAAGCTAAAAAGAAAAATAAACAGAAAGAAAAAAGACCATTTTTGTTTGTTTTGACAGCTATTACTGTAAATTTGATGGAAATCCTGCTTTTTAAAGAAGAGGTTTTTTCATCACATTAAGTGCATATATTTTACGATGATCTATATTTAAATGAAAACAGTATTGGATATTCTAAAGCACAGTACAGTAAATTAAGAATCCTGAATTTATATCATATTTTTAATTGAAAGTTAAATGGAGTCCTTATCTGGGATGCATTGAGACTACCTTAGAAATGGTTTCCAATTTACTTCTCCTAAAGGCACTGAGTTAAAGAAAGTGGCCAGAGTGATTTAAAAAATGGCTTTCCAGTGAAAAGAGCCACTTCTTGGGCAATTTCAATAAGGGCAGAGCTAAAGGAAACATTTAAGCATGTTATGAAATATTCAAGTTAGGTATTCGGGTTAGGTGAGAAATAATTTCCTGGGAGGATTTAGTCATTGGAAAAGTCACCCAAGCTAAGTTTTAAAGTCATTTCTTCTGATGGTAGGAGTGTCTTCAAAAACACAACACATTTTATCTCTGTAAGACAGCACTGTAGGCGTGGGCAGATAATTGTAAATCGTGATTTTTTAAGGAGAATGTGAATTTTTCTGAACAGGACTAAGGATTATATTGCTGTAAAGTATGCTTGAAATGGCAAGGTTTGGAATTCTATTCTAATAGAAAAACTCAATCACAAAGCAGAGCTCTACAGTAGCTTTCCTTACTCTACTAAATAAGCAGCTTGGGACATGTGTTGTTGCTACAGGCGCTATGAAACTGCTAGCTTAGATTTTGGTTCTTATGCTACACTAACACAACAATCCATGAACTCATATTTGGAATCCCAAACAATTACATAAGTTAACATCTTGCCAACATTACTAGTATTTCTTATTTTGGAGTGTGTGTGTGTGTGTGTGTGTGTGTGTGTGTGCGTGTGTGTGTGTGTGTGTGTGCGTGTGTGTGTGTGTGTGTGTGTGTGTGAGTGTGCGTGTGTGTGTGTGTGTGTGTGTGTGTGTGTGTTTTCACAAAGACTAGTGATCAAATATCATACCAGAAAAGGTCTCATAAGGGTAAAGTTAAATATTGAAATTGTCACAGGACCCTGTTTAGAAAATTTTCATCTGTGAGATTAGTTTTCACTAATGGGTAAAGACAGGTTTAAATGATGGCGTAAAATGCTGCATTGATACAGAAGATGTGATAGTCTTCTGAGGAACTTACACACCCAGAGCTATGCCAGTTTCTGTTTGGCTGCTAAAAGCTAGTCACAAGCACATTGCTCATTTCTCCACACATCTCTGGAGGGAGGAGCTGTGCGGGGCAGAGCAGCTATTGTAGGGAAGATGAGAGAGCAGAAAGATAAAGACAGAAGCTTGAGGCATTCAGACACGGAAGACAGAATCAGGATTGGCCAGCTAAGTAGACAGAAAGGACTAAGCCCAGCAGGACCGGAAGACAAAGCATCACAATATCATGAGGACCAAAGAGGAAAATCTCCATAGGCACTTGACCTCAGAGACTGCAGGTAGTAAAACAGAAAATGACCAAGGAAGGCCATTTTATTTGTTCATCAAGATACCAGATACCATTGATAGGGATAAGGAGAGATAAAGTACGAAGAAGTAATTACAGGGGGAATCTGAGTTTATTGGTCAATGACTTAATATTGGTTTTAGACTGCAAAAACTGCCAGAGACTGATCAATACATATGCGGGTGCTCACAGCCAACCATCAGACTGAGCATGGGGACCTCAACGGAGGAGTTAGGGGAAGAACTGAAGGAGCTGAAGGGGTTTGCAACCCCATAGGAAGAACAACAATATCAACTAACCAGAGCTCCCAGAGCTCCCAAGGACTAAACCACCAACTAGAGTACACCTGGAGGGACCCATGGCTCCACCTGCATATGTAGCAGAAGATGGCCTTGTCGGGCATCAATGGGAGGGGAGCCCCTTGGTCCTGTGAAGGCTAGATGCCCCAGCATACAGGAATGCTGGGGCGGTGAGGTGGGAGTGGGTGGGTAGGTGGGGGAGCACCCTCCTAGAAGCATAGAAGGGGAAGGGATATAGGGTTTGCAGAGGGAAAACCAAGAAGGGGGATAACAATTGAAATGTAAATAAATAAAATAACCAATAAAAATGTTTTAATTAACAGAAAGTTGCACAAAAAGGAATTAGGAGACACCAGTATGAAAAAAGAAGAAAAATTGAAACATCACAAATCCCTCCCCCATCTATCTCTTTCCACTCTCTGCAATCTCATGTGGTCCAGACTAGCCCAGAACTCTCTGTAATGGAAGCAGATGTTGAAGTTCTTATTTTCTATCAGTACTGGGATTACAGGCATGTGTTACTATATCTGGCTAAGTCAACTCTCTTCTACTCCCCTAAAAGTGTGTGTGTGTGTGTGTGTATGAGAGAGAGAGAGAGAGAGAGAGGAGAGCATGCATGAAAGAGAGTACACTCAAGTGTTTGCGTATGCATGTATGTAACTATGAATATGTGTATGTGCATGTGCTCGTATCTATGTGCATGTGAGTGTATGTGCATGTGTGTAGGTGTATATGTAGTTTGAATAGGAATGAGCCTGATAAACTCATGTGTTTGAATGCTTGGTCACCAGGGAGTGGCACCATTAGGAGGTGTGGCCTTCTTGGAAGGGGCGTGGTTTTGTTGGAGGAAGTGTGTCACTGTCACTTCTTACTGCCTGCAGATCCAGATGTAGAACTCTTAGCTCCTTCTCTAGAACCACATCTGCTTGAATACCACTATGCTTTCAGCCTTGATGATAATGGATTAAACATCTAAAACTGTAAACCAGCCTAAATGCTTTCCTTTACAATAGTTGCTGTGGTCGTGGTGTCCCTTCACAGCAATAGAAACTCTAACTAAGACAGTGCATGTGAGTATATACATGTGTGTGCATGTGAGTGAGTGTGCAAATGTGTGCATGCAAATGTAGATGTGCTTTTGAGCCTGTGTGTGTGTTCATGTAAGTGTAAATGTGTGTGTGTGCATGTGTATGACTGTGTTCATGCATTTATGTGTATGCATGTTTGTATATGTGTATGCATATGTGTCTGTGTGTATATGTACATATACATGTGTGGGCCTAAGTATATTCCAATATGTATTCCAATTATATATTGGAATATAAATATTACAATTATAGGACGTGAAACACAAAACTCATGAAATTTTCTCTTAGACCTCTCATGTTGGATCAGGCTCAGGTATTAAACAACTCCAAAATGTCAATAGAATTGTGTTCATAGAACAAATATGTTCTAATAGCACAGCTTTGTTCCTTGTCTATTTTCACGTGATCTCTATATGAGTTGTTAATTCAGGGATCTCAAGTGATGACTGGACCTTTCTGGACATGCTGTACTGAGCACAAGGAGGGAAGCAATGACTGGGTGCAAGAGTTCTGCAGCTTCCACTGAGACATGGTAGGAACCACACCATTCATGTGTGACTGATCAAAGCAAGCAAACCACCTAAGATATAGGCTTCAAGAAGACCAAAATGCATGCAAGCAATACACTCTACCTTAATGTTGAAATTCTAAAGCACATAAGCTTCATAGAGAACAAAGTTTAAGCTGTTCATATTTCTAGTGGTCTCATTGGCAAAATCATAATATCAATTCCTTTGTGTCTTCATTATTAATGGATTCCTCATTATATGTTTTCTTCTAGTATTTTGTCTTCCTTAAAATATTATATTAATGGCTTTACACTGTTTCAAAGTTAAAAGAATGGTTAAATATATCCACATTCATATAATCTACACCTGTATCTAGAGGGAGGGAAAGGGAGAGAGAGAAGGAGGGGGAAGGAGACAGAAATTCTCTTGACTTATCTACTTATGCTTAACATGCAACCCTTCGGGTGGTATACCATGCATTTCATAAGGCATCTCCTAGTATATCATCCAGAACTATTATTAATGATCTGTAACACATGCTAGCACCCCATTAATATGGCTATCTGTTTTTTTAAACTGTGGTTTTCTGTGAACACTTGCTTCTAAAATGAAAGTACAGATGATTTGGTTTAGTGCTTCAACCCCATGATTTGATTCACTGGACAATAATACTTTGGGTGACCAATTAACCTCCTTTGTTTTCTCAGCTCTAAAATTTCTTCCAAACCATACAACCAGAATTACCTCTTCAGTCTGCTCATTTCCCAATCTTTATTAAATATATATATTTTTTAAAGTCTTAATTTTAACATTATTTGAGTTCCATGTGAGAATCCAAGAGCCAAGGGAATGAATTTATTGTTTTAGTAATGGACCTGACATCTGCTTGCCTATCCACTTGCAGCCCTTCTGTTTTTCTTTCCTAACAGAACTTTCCCACAGTCATTCACATGCTTCA
>JADRCC010570077.1:0-11108 GCA_019843855.1 Hylomyscus alleni | reverse complement strand
TTTCTATGTTTCTATTTTCTTCTGTAGAATTATGGAGGGATCATGAGGACAACTGTCAGACTCTCTCAGAAGTCAGAATTTGGGGCCAGATGATACCCTTGGTAATAGCTAACAGACACTGAAAGATCTGGAGGCTTGAAAAGTGAGGAGTTTAGGAAAAGCTTTTCATTAGAATTTCCTACCTATATATGTATCTATTTCATCATTCATCCATCCAACCATCCATCTACCCATTCATCTACCCACCCATCCATCTATACACTCATCCACCCACTCATCCATCCATCCATCCATCCATCTATCCATCCATCCATCATCCAGATATCTATCCATCCATCTATCCATCCACCCACTCATCCATCCATCCATCCATCCACCCACCCACTCACCCATCCATCCATCCATCCATCCATCCATCCATCCATCTATCCACTCACCCACTTATCCACCCACTCATCCATCTATCCACCCACCCACTCATCCATCCACCCACTTATCCATCCATCCATCCATCCATCCATCCATCCATCCATCCATCCATCTGTCTATCCATCCATCCATCCATCCATCCACCTACCCACCCACTCACCATCCACCCATTCATCTACCCCCATCATCTTTCCACTCATGCATGCATGCATTCATCCATCCACTCATCTGTCTAACTAGCTAATTGTAAGTTGCCAACTGTTCAATGAGCCTTTACTGCTCCTCTCACTATGCAAATAATAACAAACAGCTGCCCAATACACTTGAGCTGATGGCCTAGGGAAACCAAGTTGCTATCTTTTAACTACATTCTTCATTTTTCTACATTGGGGATTCTAGTCTCTGTAGTTAAAATAAATCCTGCAGCTCTTTGGAAAGCATTCAGCAAAAGGTCCAGACCAAAACAGTACTCCATCCGCAGCTACTGGTGCAGTTGTATATCTCCTAAGACTGTACTGCCTACCCTACTGCATGATATTTAGCCATTGAGGCAATGGCGTTGGTTGGCAATGGGTTGAGACCTGAGAGCATCTTGGACTTACCTATCCTTGAAGAACAGAAGCTCCTTCCCCAACATTGTCACTGCATCAAAGGATGAGCTGGAGTCACAGAGGTCGGGGATGGATGGCTTGTGAGATGGGATATGGGGCATGGTGGGCTTTCCTGGGAATATTTTCCGGGGTCCTAGGGTTCAAAGTGCAAGATGATGCCAGAAACTCAGAGCATGTACATATCTACTCTTGAGAACTCTAGAAGCCTGCACACATTCCCAATGCAAATGGCAATGTCTTAAGGAGATGTCTATCCATGGTAGGCAGACCTGGGCTTGAGTCTCAGCATTTCTAGCTATTAGTTGTATGATAGAAACAAATAATTTAACTTTTAAGGCCTTGGCTACATCAACTGTAAATTGGGAGGGGTGCTAGAATCTACTTGTGAATACTGTGTGAGGCTCAAGTAATACCTGGAGAACACTATTAAAAGTCGACTACTGGAAAGTCAGTTTTGTTTATGGGTGTGGACTTTACTAGGCCAAATACGCTCCAGTATGCAAGCAATAGAAATTGGACTTACGGGGTTGTAAAAAGAGATGGCATGGGAACCTGTGTGAATCTGGGAGGAGATAGGGTGAGGTGTGGAAAGTGAGTATAATCAAAAGTCATTGTATATGTATATGAAATGCTCAAAGAACTAATGAACGTTTTATTTAAGAGGTGGCTGCTATTTTTCTTATCACACATAATTAATTTGATACCTAAAAATATCCTAAGATTCCCTACTGCCTTTCACCTTAAAAGCTTGCAGTTATGAAATGAGAGTTTACACAACCTCGCCATGCACGGACGGCTAGTGTTACAATGAGTGTCAGAAGCAGCAGATTGTCTGTGTGGTCTAGCGGAATAGATATTAATATCATGATTGCTACTGTTAGGGAGTGAAGACCACTTACTCATAAGTGGATAAGCACATGCACATAGGTGTGTGTGTTTGTCCATGTGTCTATGTGTGTGAACTACAGAATATAATCGCTGTCTTCTATCTTCAAACACATACATTTTTATTTGCTTTTGAAAGTTAGGCAAATGGACCATTTTCTTGGGCTTTTCACGGCGGGACTGCTCTGGAAGGACGATGTAGCAGCATCTTAGGAAAGATGCGACACTTTCAACTGGGTAGATGAGCTCCTTAGAGGCTAGTGAAGCTGTAGTGGTGAGCCCAGTCATCTTTATCTAAGCAAGCAACTCCTGTACAAGTGCACTTTTCCTAACTTGGAGGGTGAATGCCCGTCACTTTGAGGGTTAGAGGTGGTGAGGAGATCGTACCGTACAGTGCTTGGATCCCTTTCACGTCATCCTTGGGGAGATGAAATCTATAGGGGTTCTGGTACTTATACGTTGGGTACATCAGCGCTGACGGGTCTGTGGAGTGGCCCAGGCCCAGAGCATGGCCAAATTCATGAGCAGCGACAGTGAATAAGTTGAACCCTGAACAACAACGAGGGAGAAAGCGTCAACACGGGTTTTTGTTTTCCGTTCTCTTGCTTTGCAGGAGACTTTGTGCCCCATCACAGTTAATTCTGCTTCCCATAACAGGTTTCAAAGGTTGGTGGGTTGTTCTAGCATCTGGCTCGCCTGACTTCAGTCTGTTTTAGTTTCCTCACCCTTTTGGGGGTATCGGGGGAGAGGAGAATGTAAGACAAGCGGCGTCCTCTTCAGTGATGCACGGCAGAGGGGGTAACAAAGGGCCGTGTGGTTAGTAGTGGCAATGAAATTTTTAATAGTGCGTAGATTTGGATCCTAAATGCTTAAATCACCTTCTGCTCCTACGCTCTACTCCCTTTTTATACTATAAGTTGGTTTTATTAAAAAAAAAAATCTCTGACTAGAATTGAACATATAGTACAATGAGATCAAATTACCTTCTGCTATAGGCAGATTATAGGCTTACACATGGGTGAAATCATTTATAAAAAGATTAACTTAACTGCTTAAAAATAAAGCTGCTTTCGGACAACTCAGTATTACACGTGTTTAACATTTTAATCAATGCTACGAGGAAACTAGGTTTGAAATAATTTACCTATGGTTAGTTAACAATTGGTGGAACCAGGAACTGAAACTCTGATCTGATTGACACCAAAGTTGGAATTCTATACCTGAGTGTGTGTGGGTGTACCAGCCTCCTTCATTTGCATGTCTCACATGGAAGATTTCTAGGTGATCTGCATGACATTCTAGAAAATTTGCATCCTCCCCAATTACACGCCTTAGGAGACTACCAATTCATTTCCTGGGTTCACTTCTAAATAAGGTGCATTCCACATACAGGTAAGGAGCCGTAAATCTTGTACACCTGAATAAGAAGCAAGCTGTGCATTGGGAGGGACTGGTTCTGTAGTCTAAACGTGAAGAAAGAGAGAACAGGCTAGCCTAGAGCATCCGCTTGGGAGGGTCTTCCCCTGTGGTGGTTCCCTTCTGGATTTTTGGCTTACTTGTTTTTCCTACCCAGCCTCCCTAGTTAAAGGGTGGCTTGGGACGTTGAACCTCAAGGTTTCATGATGGAGGCCCAGAAGAAGATACAATATTTTCCAGGTTATGGTGAATTGTGCATATATACCATTCGTTCCCATAGTCCACTTCTCAGCATTGTCGAAATGTGTGTCTCCTCCCAGGCCTTCTCCAGGTGCAAATGCATGGGCCAAAGTCCCTCGAGGCCCATCAAATGGGTAGGAATCCCCGTGATCTAAGTAGGAAATATCGATTGGATTAACGCCTAATAATTCTGGGGGTGGAGGTGGGGTCACAGAAGGTGGGTGACATTTTCGACAGCATTGACCCTTAAATGCACTTTTCAATACTGATCTCTTAAAAGATCTATTTTTAAGTATGTGTGTGTGTGTGTGTGTGTGTGTCCCTCTGGGAGTATTGCACATGAGTACAGTGCCCAAGGAGGCCAGAAGAGGGCGACAGGTGTCCCTGAAGTTGGAGTTACAGCACAGTGAGTGCTCTTAACTGCCAAGCCATCTCTCTAGCCCTAATATTCATTTTCAAATACATATTTAAAAATATTATAATATATTATACATAAATTTTGTATATGTTAGGGAATTGAAAAATAAAAAGGACTATTTTGTACTTCAAAGGAGCATTGCAAATTTTGCTGTAATGGTTTTTATTGCAACACACAGTATATGGTAGACTATCACACACAGATTACAGAAGGAGAAAGAATGGAGGGACATTTGCTAGCAACTCAGTCCACTGAATAAAAAAATGATCTTGTTGGTGGAAAGAGCTTTAAAAACTGATTGCTTTGAGAGGGGTTTTTCTAAAACTATGTGTGTGCTTTCCGTTTGTATTGCACAATATAATTTATGTGTCAAAAAATGTCTTTGTAATTTTGATATACCTGCATGTGTAAAGTTTATGAAAATAAAGTTAGTCAGAATAATCTCAGCTCCTAGAGACTTCAGTGTTTTGTTGTATAATGTATAGTTAGTGGTATCATGAATTTAACAGAAAAGAAAAACATTTGAAGAATGTGACAGAAGCTACTGTTAGCAGCTTCTCAGTATTTTGGTGACGATGCCCAAGTTTTTGTTATTTAAAAATTGGTATTTGTATTCATTTTATTAATTTTAAAATTATTTACTTTATAAGTGTGTGTATGTGACTGGATGCACACAGTGTTGTGTGGAGATCAAAGGCCAACTTATGGGGGCTGGTTCTCTCCTTCTACCACACAGGTCCCTGGGATCAAACTGGGGTAATCAGACTTGGCAACAAGTCAGAGCCATGCTTCTCTGCAGCAGGATGTATGGGGGCACGGAGAACCACGTAGGTAGGGGCAAGCATCCCGTCAAAGGCAGTGTTCAAGCATGGGGGAGACACAAATGCTATCCCTATAGCTATTTTGTGTTTAGAGTTTCGGGTGGGGTGGCATATAGGGATATCTCAGGGTTCCCGGGGAAATGATTTCCTCAGTGGGGTCTCCAGGTAGGAGAATCTTGGGTAACATGGAACCAGATGATATTGATCACAGTTATTATGGGCAACATTGAAGTCACATGGCTCCCTAGCCAAAGTGGACAGAACTTGTCCTGTCATGGGGCAGAGCCACAGTGAAAGTGCACTTTCGTGAGTCTGTCCCACAGTGGAGGCTAAAGTGAAAAACAATGCTAAGCTTGCTCAGTTCTACCTTCTGCCAAGATGTTGCTTTCTGCCTCTGCCCATCCCAACACTGTGTGATGGAGTCCTGAGCTGATCATTCCATAAACATGTGCAAGGAGCAAGTTGGAGGCAGTTCTACTTGGCACTAAAGATAGAACCCAAGAAATAGTACGATACCTCCAGTTTCAAAAGATATCATGATATCTGCTTCCCCGGAGTTTATTCTAACGAAGTTCAGAGGAACAGCCGTACTCCACGCATGCAGGGCCATGTGTATAGCCTTGTCCACCTCGGGGGGACTCATGGAGGGCGTGTACTTAGAGACTCTGGACAGAGAAGAAGCAGATGTTTATGTTTTAGTGACTGTTCCCAAACAGAGATGGGAGGGCACGGCGCAGGCCACAGCCCCCTCCATCTCCATGTTATGTTACGGCTCTTTTCCTGAACCAGTGGTTCTTACTGTGCTTTGGAATAGCTTGAATTGTTTCGTGTCACACCGGGCAGTAGGGGGAGACCCAGAAGGTAGAGACATTTCAAGCTTTTGAAAGCCCTTTTTGTTGTTATTTGAGGCTTTGCTATACATTCTTTATCAAAGGCCAGTTAGGTAGTGGAGTGTGTGTGTGTATGTGTGTGTGTGTGTGTGTGTGTGTGTGTGTGTGTGTGTGTTTGTGTATATGAGAGAGACAGACAGAGATAGAGACAGAGAGATAGAGAGACAGAATTAGAGAGTTTTTGCATTTAAAACGTTTTAAAAATTTAAATTTTAAAAATTTAATTTTTTAAAAACAGGTTTATTTTTATTTTAGTGTATTGGTGTTTTGCCTGTGTGTATTTTGTATGTGCAATGCTAATGAAAGCCAGAAGACGGACAGATGCCCTAGAACTGGAGTTACAGATGGTTGTGAGCTGCCTTATGGGTCCTGAGAATTAAAACTTGCAAGAGCAGCCAGTGCTTTTAATTGTTGTGACACCTCTCCAGCCTTGTGTGTATTTTTCTTAAAGAGAATGTGCTATTTTAGAAGCAGAGTGCTCGCAGGGACTGAGAAATGGTTGAGCACTTCAGGAAGCCCCTGACTGACAGCATAGGAAAATGGAGTTGGAGTTTTTTTGTACACACAGTGTGTGGAAACCAAACTGGTGGATCTTAGGGTTTCTCCTCCTCTGAGGCACAAGAGGTTTGGCTTGTGCCATCAGGAAAAGAAGGGGAACGATGGAATTTCACTTGGGCTGCTGGGCTGGGCTGGCATAATGGTGGCACGTGTTCAGTAGCCAAGTTTGGAGGCTGGGCCGAAGTCACTTGTACTTTCTCTAGCTTTGGCTCCAGTGTCTTACACAGGTGAGCTGCTTGGCAAATGGAAGGACAGAGGTTATCTAAGGATACTCAGGAATTCTCAACTTTAGGATCCCCAACAACTGCCTAGCAAGCTTGTTGAACATGCCGATCTAGTCATGAAATCAGTATTTTAGCAAATTACCTTAGATTATTCTCGTGCAGGTGATTCCAATGAGCAGGCATAGTCAAAATCTCAGGGTGCTCAAAAGAGGGGCCAACCCAGAGGATGGGAAATCGCTCAGTTCTGGACTATTTAATGCTATGAAAACATGGCATACCCCTTTGCCACACAAACCTGTCGTTTAGGACCAGGGTAGACAGCCAGTACCGTGTTATTCCCTTCTTTGATAGGCAGATCAACTGTATTCTTGAGTTGAAGATGAAAATTGAGCCAGCCAATATAAGGATGGGGAAAAGAATAGTGCCAAAGAAGAAGGAGAAGAAGAAGTGGAGAAAATCCTGACCCAGGGTCTGCAGGGTTAGACCCTGTAGCAGATGGTAATCATAGGCAGCGCTCTTTGAAGATGCACTCCGTGCTAGACGGGGTTCTAAGCAACTTTAATGTGGTGTGTTATCTAGCCCTCCCCATCCCGAGGGGGCCAGTAATGATGAGGATCAAGGCCTGCATTTTGTGGTTAGACAGAAACCTTAGTCCAACCTCTGTCTGCGTTCAAAGCTGTGCACATGAGAGCTCTGCTGTGGTGTTTTATGTTTAATCATCTGGTGTTTGTTCCAAGATGCTATTCTGACATCCAGGAACTGCAAAGTACCAAGACGGCCTCTAGGATTCTGGAGAGGCTCGCCGGTGCCAGGGGCTCGTCTGCAGGGTTGAGAGTCGTGGGTTTCAGATTGCAGTATTTATCACAGAAGGCTGCATGTCTCCAAGTGTCATGCTACCTCCAGGCTAACATTCTAGGGCACAGCTGTAAAAATGAGGAAAACACTTCATGAATTTACTTAATTTTTTAAGGCCTTAACTTTTGTTTCTCAGACCCTGGTTCACCTTTCATGGACCATCTTGCTGTTTTGCTGTCTTTGTTCCCAGCAGCACCTTGTGGATGTAGAGTCTAATAACAGTTAACAGACTGCTCAGCCAGCTTACCCTCAAGAGTTCTAGAGAGCAGTTTAACAACCAGCATCAAATGGGAACTTAACACTGTGGCCTGTGTGGCTTGCTAGTTTCTGTACAGTAAATAGGGACCTACTACGAGGGTTGCCACATTGGCAGCAGTCAAGCAGTCAGTGTGGAGTGTGGAGACTAACCAGGGAACACAGACATAGAAGTAGAAAATGGTGTGATAAGCTTGTGGGTCTAGGTGATAACAAAACGCAATGGTAGGAAGTAATGTTTTGCTTATGTTTGTTTTAAAATATAATTTAATTGTAAATTCACATCATTGCATATAGTCATTTCTTAGCAGCAAGTTCACAGGGTTCTTGAAAACATAACAACAGATCCCACAATTCCTGCCATTGTAGTTGGCTCCTGGGAGTGGTTAGGAGGTGGCTCTGCACCAACCCTCGGAAGTTTGCTACAGCTCAGGACTTCCTCATCCACGTGCCATGCAGATGTGTGGGTGCTGGAAATGCAGCGCTGTCACAACAGCTGCTTCTCAATGCTCAGGCTGCCCGTGCCATGCAGATGTGTGGGTGCTGGAAATGCAGCCCTATCAGATTCTGACTTTCTCAACAGCTGGTTCTCAATGCTTAGGCTGCCCGTGCCATGCAGATGTGTGGGTGCTGGAAATGCAACCCTGTCACAACAGCTGGTTCTCAATGCTCAGGCTGGTGCTCCAGCCCCAGTGGCCACCGCTTCCCTTGCTGTGTCCTCCACACCAGTTTCAGTAGTGTACTGGGGGTGTAGGGAGTCAATGTCACTCAACATGGGAGCCCCAAACTCAGCTTGGTTGGTGGGGTTTCTCTTTGGATATGGCCAAACTTCTACAAACTCTAGCGTAGAACCACCCAAAGCTACGCTTACCAGGTCTATGTGGTGCTGTAACAAGACAGCCTCACCCACCTTCTTTAAACCCACTGAGGCCGAGGAGTAGAGGATTATCTTAGTGATGTATGTAGACTGGGCTAACCTGGAAGTGGAGCAAGGAAGCCAGGGCGGGAAATTTGCTCTCAATACCCAGAACCCAAGGAGGAAGGACAAAAGTTACCATTGGGCGGGTCTCCTTGATCTAAACTGGAAGACGAAGATGAAGCAGTGCCAGGACCTCCAACCACAGCTTGGAGCTGTGACTGCCTTCAAATCAGGGTCAGGTTTTACGACTAGCCAAGTTGATAGCTCTTTCCACTGCTGCCTCAGATCCCATTTTGGGGTCACTTCTCTCTCCCTGTCTGCGTGTCTATCTCCCCTTCAGGACTAGAGAGAGAGAAAGAGGGCTATTCACCCTTATACTCCACAAATTGAGTGCCTATAATAGCCAAAACCACCAGCAAATGATTTGTGGAATCCTGTGTGTGTGTGTGTGTGTGTGTGTGTGTGTGTGTGTGTGTGTGTTGCATGCACATGTGGGCATGTCTGTTGTTCCTCAGGAGACAGCCATCTTGTTTTTCTGAGATGGTCTCTCATTGGCTTGAGCCGGCTGATTAGCCTAGCTCAGCTGGGCAGATTAAAAGGTTCTCAATGCTCTCTAGGTTAGTTCACCTTAACCAATCACTGAGTTGCTCCCAGCTGATCAGACTAGTGGGTGAAGTGGACAGCTCTCCTGGGATTAGGAGTTTCACTAAAGATCTAGAGAGCTGCTATTCTCTCTTACGGCTGCTATTCTCTTACGGTTGTTGAGTATTCTGCCTTTCCTGTAGATAAAATGAAAGAGATCTTGGACAGAAAAGAAGAGGATGAGGTGTGTCTTTCTCTTTTGAGTTGGGAAAGACGCAATCTCATTACCTGTATGTCAAAATATTTTTTTTCCATTTGGGTTCACCTGGGAAGAGGCGGTAGTTAGCCACATCAGGAACTCCGCAGCGAGGCTTCTTGATCACATTCATCGTATTCTGGTCCAACTTCCCAGTGACTTTGAGGCCAAAGAACATTTGTAGCTCCTTAATTCTTCTGACCATGGGGTTGCTTCCTCTTGCCACCATCTCGCCAGCCTGGGGGCCTCCTTTCTTTGTATAATACTTGTCAAGATAGGCCTGAAATGGAGAGGCAGGGTGACTCCTCTGGCATGGTTGGTGAACACTCATTCTAAGCTAAGCTAAGGGATGATATTCTTGATATAAAAATACGGGCATATATTTTTATCAAAATAACTTAGACATATTTGTATAGATGACACTTAGGTATGTCCAACATTATTAATGATGCCCTTGAGTGCTAAGACTTGTAGACTGTTACTTTTCTCCCCCCCCCCCTCAGTTTCTGGGTATGTGTGCACACATATGCATGCGTGTGCACTTGATTGTGTGGGTACATGTGGAGATCACAGGTTGATGTTGGTATGTCATTCTTTTTATTTATTTTTTTAAAATAATTTTGTTTTTTCGAGACAGATTTCCCTTTGTAGGCCTGGCTGTCTTGGAACTTGATCTGTAGACCAAGCTGACCTTGAAATCACAGAGATCTGTTTGCCTTTGCCTCCCAAGTCCTGAGATAAGGAGTGCACCACCATTTCCTGGCTTGGTATGCCATTGTTAATCACGTAATGTGGAGCACATGGTGTATAGTATGAAATAAGTATTTTTTTCCTTCAAGAGTACTTATGCTTTAACATCTCATTAGACAAAAAGGTAAGAGGCCAATGCGTAGGCTGAATATTCTTTTTTTTTTTTTTTTTTTTTTTTTAAGAACAGGTTTTTCTGTATAGCCCTGGCTGTCCTGGAATTCATAGACCAGGCAGACCTTGAACTCACAGAGATCTCTGCCTCCCAAGTGCTGGGATTAAGGACATTTGCCACCACTGTCCAGTATAGGCTGAAGATTAACAAGTTTTGGTGTGCTGTGCTGTGACCTTTGTTTCCAAAGGGTGGGTTTCCTAAAACAGGTTTGATACCCACCGAGGCAAAGAAAACAAGCCATAAATTGTTAGGCTTCTTGAATATCCTGTCAGTAAATGAGGCTCAGGGAACAGTATGGAAGAGGGGGTGGAAAGACTGAGAGACATTGTTCAAGGAGGAGTAGCACAGAACAGTGTCTTCGGCTTGCTCTAACTGGGCCTGCACAAAGCCAAGGCAGTCAGCCTTCTGGCAGGATGCAGGAGGGCCGTCAGCCCCTCCCTGGCTGAGCACTGAGAAGTGACGGCTGCTAAAGGAGGGAGGGTCAGGTTTCTCTAGAGGTGTGCCTTCTGAAAGGTTGGCCATGCTCCAGTGGGTGGATATAGTCAAAACACATTACATACACGGGTGAAATCCTCAAAGAATAAATAGAAAAATATTCCCCTTCCCAAATGATCAAGTTTCACCTGCAGGAACAGACTGCAAAGCTCCAGGATACGGTGTTCACAGGTGTTCACCGCTGCTGTGGATGTCCGATTGGGATTAGGGGGACCTGAACTCCACAGAACTGCACAAATGCAGCTGGCGGCAAGCTTTATGTTTTACAGCTAGGGGGTCTTTTGGTTTTGTAGTGCTGGGCGTGAGCCTGAAGGCTTTCCCTTGTTGTGCAA
>JADRCC010570076.1:0-11479 GCA_019843855.1 Hylomyscus alleni | reverse complement strand
CCCTCACAGCCCTCACAGCCCCCACAGCCCCCACAGCCCCCACAGCCGCCACAGCCGCCACAGCCCCCACAGGAGAGGTGTGTGATATTGGTCACATATTAGCAGCACCAAGTCTTCCTACATACAAATAAGGTTTCCCCAAGCTCTTAGTCCAAACCAATGAGAAGTACCTACTGTCAAACCCTGAATCACCCCCCAAACTGTATATAAATCCTATCCAGGGAATTAAAGGTGTGTGAGAATACTCAGTCATCTGAGCCTTTTGTTCTAAGAGTTTTAACACTTGGGACATGGTCTGCTCTCCCGGAACGCAGCCTGAAGCTGCTCTGTACTCTTCACTGGCTAGCTGGTCTCTCATTGGCCCAGCCCGACTTAGTGCATGGTGGTGTAGAGTAGCTGAGTGACCTGGAAAGCACAGCAGAGGTGGAGGTGAAGCCAACTGCAACAGCAGAAGAGATGGAAGCAACTTCTCCTCCCCGCCCGTGCTCACTTCCGTTTGCCAGAACTCTCACACCAGGCTGGGACAGAGAGCTCTGTGGAAAGCCTCTGGTACAGAGGCCCACACCCATGAATATAAAATCATCTCTCCTAATAGAAGTTTTTCTGCAGGACAGTCTCCTTTAGCCTCTTTCTGGCAAATGGCATGTCATTTCTAACAGTATTCAGACCTGCCAGCCTTTTCCACTGTACACAACTGATGACAGTCTCAAAAGCTCTCACAGTGAGGCAATGCTGAGAAGGAGAACAGAAGTGTTTGAATACAGTAGTTCAGAAAGACACACACAGAACACCGTAGTCTATGTGTCATGGGAACAATGAAAAAAAAATACCCCCCAAAGCTTTACTTTCCTTACATTAAGATTCTAAACCTGATGATGTTTTATTAATAGGCTACTATAAAAACCAGAATGGGCCTCCAGCAAGTACATTCCTAAATTAGAGGCTTACACATCTCTGGAACCGGTTCCATCAGCAAGGCATTAGATTCAGTAGAGGATGTTAAAAGTCCTAAAATAATTTGATGTAAGACTTAATAGTAGATGCCTCACTATAAGAGATTTTAAAATGTCATCTAAATGGAAATGAAGGTGTATGTATCTGCCTCGTCTTGTGGGAGGGGCAGAAGGACCCAGAACTCCACCCCATGGCAAATTCAGTCATGGGTAAGGAAGGAGGTAGCTTTCACAGCCAGCAATTTTAATTCAACAAGTATCAAATGAATTTCTATTTGGTACGCAGTCTTTCCTGGCACAGAACCCCCATCCCAAGACATAAAACTCCAGTCATCTAGGACATTTTGCGCTCAAACCTGTACTTTTTGTTTGCAGTCTTCGTCTGCTGGAAGAGTACAATCAGGGGAAGATCCGGAACTCACGGGGCTTATAGTTCACACAATTAGTAGGGCTGCTTCTTCGGAATGGGACTATAAAACTATTAGCAGAAAACAAGCAGACATCCTTAGAAGGGGCTGTCAGAGGGCAAAGTGCTTGAGCTGTATCCTCCTCCTCTGGGGACAGCATAGCAGGGCTTTAGATACTTCAGTACAGTCATTCTCTAGGAAATGGTGTGATGGGTGCTTACACATGGAAACTGCAAGTGCTGGCATACATGAGCTTGATGCTACATCACATAGTATGCTCCTGCCACTGGCAGATATAAGCCGATCTTGGAAGGGAGATGGATATGACAGCCCCGTCTGGACTCCCGTCTAGGAGCTCCACAATGCATTACTATTTCCCACATATAACCCCTTCTGGAACACCTTGCTTTCTCAAATGGCCTGACAAGCAATGACACTTATCTTCACAGTGAACCATTTAGTAGGATTTGAAGGGTTGACACATCGACCTCTCACTTTTAGAGCAGTTTGGAGGATTTCTCCCCTGTTGTATAGAAACCATGACCGGAGCCAAAGGAAGCCTTTTTGCAAATGTATTACCTGAGAGAAGGTACATCACTTTCCCTTTTGTGATCCAAAGCAGATGAAGGAGGCCATACCCTTTCTAGTGAAAGGAGCAGCAGAGGTCTTTCAAGATATAAATGGTGAAATGTGAATGCATGAAATATCCCAGTCTAGTGTTTCCAACTGTCACCTTTCCTTAACTACCCTGTTGGTTTTCAGGAAAATGTTTCCATGGTCTAGCTGTCAAGCCCTGTTTTATTTATTTAACAGATAGGTCAAATGTCTCCCCATGCTTGAACTAATTTAGTCCTGAGAAACATAGCCATGCATTTGTGAACAACCCAGGGCTCATAGCATCTCATAAAACAAAACAACAAAACAAAACTTGCCCAAAAGACAGTCACCTACCTCCTTCATGTGGCTGGACTGAAGATGCTTCTGGCTTGGGATGCTTAGGGCTCATAGGTGGGAGGACATCAACACTGAAAATAGGAACGAGTATCTCAGATGTTCTCTTAAATTGGGAATCTATATGTCCGTTATAACTGCACTGACTGCTGTACTACAGAAGACACTTGACCGACATACTGCAGTTTCAGTAGAGAGGTACCTAGTTTAACTTCTTAATGATGAAAAAGGACCCACCCTAAAGGCAATTCAAAGCTTGAAGAAATATGTGAAACATGAGCATAGATGGAGTTTTAGCCTTCTGGTGAGAAAAGGGTTCAAAGCGGAGACGTGCATGACTGAAGTGAGGAAGACAGGGAGGGTATGGAGGGAAGGGTAAGAGAAGGGAAAGAGAGACAGGAAGGGAAGAGAGGAAGGGAAGGGATGGCAGAACAAGAAGCTGAACCATACTGTTCTTTAGATCATGCTAACGATTTGACTTTTGATTTAATAAGCACCACTGTATACATATGTGAAAACCCGTTTAGACAGAGAATGAGGAGAGGAGAGTCTCTAGGTGTTTAACAGCCAGCAGATTTTGTAAAGATCTTCTGAGTCTCGTGCAGGATCTCAGAGCAACAGAAATGTTTGTTTCTGGAGTGCCCGTGCCTCATAAAATAAGCAATAAAGGGAGGCTGTAGATACAGGTACACTGTAGAAACAGATACACTGTAAATATAGGTATACTGTAGATAGAGGTACACCATAGCTGTGAAGAGAGTGGGTCACACAGCTTTTAAGTGTGGCCCATCTTTGGCCTTTCATTTTTGTAAATTTTGAGATGTTTTATATATACTTAAAGAGAAAATATAAATACAATATGAGTTCTACATGTACTCATGAACCTCACTCTAATTGCAACATTAGATATAAACAAAATATGGATACAAAAAAGTGACCTGGGTAGAAGGTTATTTACCTGCAGATTTTGTTTAGAAGTATTTTTTTGTTTGGTTGGTTGGTAGGATGGTTTTGCTTTTGTTTGTTTTCGTTTTGTTTGTATGTTTGTTGGTTTTGGTCTCAATACTAACATCCATTTTCCATTCCTGGACCCAGTTAAGGAAAACCCTCCATGCTAACTACCCTGTTGCTTTAGTTTTCAGTCTTGATCCATCTCTAGCAGTCTCTTCATGCTTTCTTCCTCCAAGACACTGACCTGTGGTGGTGAGCATCCTGCAGGGTGTCTGTCTCCTTTTTGCCTGGTGCTTTCTTAAGATCACATTCAATAGCTGCCATTCCTGGGCTTATCTTCTCACAGACTGTGTGACCTCAGTTCCTCCACCACATGAAATAGCCTAAGGAAATCCATTTCCTTAGTCTCTCTCTGACTCTCCATTCTTTTAGGACTAACATAACCTGCACACTAAACTCAAAGACGTTTCTGTAATGACTGTTCCAAGATACCCTATCTCTCTAGTTTTCTGTAGTGATGTTCATTAACCTTTGATTTGTCACAAATTTCACTTGTCCTGTGAATTTCATTCCCCTGTTTCTCCCTGCACCCCAAAGCCACTATATACAACCATGTCTATAATGAGAAGGGAAATATTACTTTTCTTTTCTTTTCTTTTTCTTTTTCTTTTTTTTTTTTTTTTTTTTTTTTTTTTTTGAGACAGGGTTTCTCTGTGTAGCCCTGGCTGTCCTAGAACTCACTCTGTAGACCAGACTGGCCTCGAACTCAGAAATCCTATTGCCTCTGCCTCCCAAGTTCTGGGATTAAAGGCATGCACCACCACCGCCCGGTGAAATATTTCTTTTCTTAGAAGACATTTTATTTACCTGGATTATTGTTGTTATTCAATGGCCCAGGGGCCTCTTATTCCAAAGCCTCTTCTACCTACATTGGTAGGAAATTCACATCTGCCAGACCCTGGGCAGACCTGCATCTGTGCTTTCTAACCTAGGTTTTTGTTCCTTTAAAAGACAATGACTCATTCCCAATTATCATGTTTCTGGAAAGACAAAGCTATCTTTTTCAATCTAAATTCTACCCACAGTCAAAGGACCTGATCTATGGTTGAAATCAGTAAAGATAGAACACTCTGGAAGCTTCCTTTGTAATCTAGGGTAAGTCTGTAAGCATATTTGTAGAAGGAATTTTCACTTGATGAAAACTGGACTGGATGAGCTGTTTTGAAAAAAAATTAAAGAATCAGGGTCTAAAAACTGAGCAGAACTCTGAGATCATAAATCCACTGGGATTAAAGGGGGAAGACAAAGATAAGCAAATGCCCTATGTCACAGTAACTATCATGAATGTTGAGGGGAAATGATTCCGTGTGCTCTGTGGAACAACATTCCTTTCACTACTTGACATAAAAGGCTGGCTCCTGCCTCAGGGCTCTACACGAGCAACTACTTCTGCCTGGATTTCCCCCCTCTCCCACTTCTGTCTCTTTCTTCTTTAGTAAAATGATTACCAACCTCCAGCCTAGTACCTTCTCCATGGCCTACCTCAATTTCATGTGCATTTCCTCTACAGCATGAAATAATGTAGAACCAGGCACCATGCTGTAACTTGGGAAGAGGAAAGCACAGTAGCAATCATTGAGCACTGCTTATGTCAAGGACGGCATTGCTCATTATACCTTCAAAAGAAAACCCTGGGCACTGGATCTATCCTCTAGTAAATGACAGGCAACACGAGCATGAGCTCTTTATCTGCTTCACTCTACCCTGATCACTACTCTCAAGCAAAGACATTGGCAGGGAAAAGGCACTTGGCATATCACTTATTAAGGCAGATGAAAAACTTGCTCTCTAGACTCAGGCCCATCTGGAATCAAATTTCAATTCTATGGTTGTAAACTGGGGATGTTAATTTGGCTTCCAAGGTCTTAGTCTATCCTCACTTGTGGAAGACAATGACAAGTCCTCACCAGATAAAGAGGGAAAGAAGGTCCTCAGTGTGGTGGTCCACAGTGGAAATTTGGTACTTGAGAAGCTGAAGAAGGAAAGTCACAAGTTCTATACCAGCCTGGGCTACACAGCCAAACCTTATCTCGAGAAATCAAAATGGTGGCTGTGTTTATTGGTTCATATCTGTTAGCTCATTACTTGATAGTGGAGAAAAAAAAGGATCAAAGTCAAAGGCCATTTATAAGATTCCAACTCAAAAAAAAAAAAGTCTAAATGAATAACTACAAATCATTAAGATTATTAAGTGGCATGCCACAAATTCAAATTGTAGCTTCCCTATTCTTCTTAAATATTTATTTTTAATGAAATTGTGTGTGTGTGTGTGTGTGTGTGTGTGTGTGCACATATACATGCAAGTGGATTTAGATGCCTATGGAAGCCAAAAGAGACAAAAGAAAGCATCAGATCCTTTACATGTAGAGTTACAGATTATTGTGAGCTGCCTGTTGTGGGTCTAGGAATTGAAACTGTGTCTTCTACATGAGCAGTAAGGGTTTTTAACTGTGGAACCATCGTCCAGCTCCTTTCTTACTCCTTTCAGACAGTTTAGTAGGGATCAAAGAGCTGCACATTTCCCAAAACACAATGTCAGTACAGACACTGCCTTTACATTTACCTAAATGCTGGGATGCAAGACAGTCACCTGGACGCCTGCATTGATAGCATTTCAAGAATGAGGATGGGCTCTTTTGTCTTCATAGTAACGCATGTCCAGTGAAAGACAAGATATGTGTCATTTTAGGACCAATCATGCTCTTGGATGGCGGACAGGCGGATGAAATATCTGCTCAGCTGCTATAGAGCTATGCAGTTACTGCCCTAGTGTACTTGCCAGGCTCATAAGCTTGGTTCAGCAAAAGTGTTAGTTAAAGTCAAAGCTCTATGGCTGGCAAAATTTGGTTCCAAATTAAAAGATGAATGGAACAAAAAGGAACAGGCCACTGGCATTTCAAAGCAGGAAGACAAACAGTAAGAACCCCCCCAAGAAAACCTGCAGTAACAATTTAGAATAAACTTCTTTGAAGTGCCTCAATCCTCAGTCCCTACAGGACAGCATGGTCATCTAACCACACCAGCTGTATCTCATTAATTACCCTGTACAACTTACAATTGAAATATGTTAAAGGCAGGCTTATATTTTAAAACCTGACCGTAAAGTCTAAGAGACTAGAGGATACTGAAAGAAAGGACATAACAAACTTTCTCGCATTTCCTAAGCATTTAACACATGGCATCTTGTGGACTAGAGACGTAACCTAATTTAATTTCAAATTGACCTGGTGATTGATGTTTTCATTAAATACTTAGCCAAGTAGTTCCCATACACCACTACTATATACACAGCGAGGCCCGCACTATCCCTACCTGCCTGAAACTTGTACTCTGGCAAGGAGATGTTTATATTTAATGCATAACTAAGAGTAGAAGACAGATGTGATATACATGGGCCTTTACTGGTGTTTAGCATTGCAAATTTCACATTGGCGAAATAAACCTGCAGTCTCAAATAATGGGGGACAGTTGGTTACTGGAAAAAAATCACACCAGAAATAATCACTGTCTACACAGAACCAAGAATTACATAAACTGTGTGCAATGAGTCCTCTTTCATTGATGAAGAAATCAAGCTTTAGAAAACTTAATGTCCTTAAATCCTTAAATCAATGAGGCTGTGGAATCTGTTCTCCTGACTCCCAGCTATACGACCCAGCACCACATACAACTTGAAATATCTTCTGCCATGTTATCCTTCCCAACCCAAATGTGGGCCAAGTACCAACTGCACAAACAGTACAAAGGCTTTCAAATACATAGTGGAAAGATATTCATGAGAATAAAAAAAAAAAGAAAGCTTCAGAGCCAATCCCTAGGGCTTGCATCTGTGTGCCACTTATTTCTGCTCAAACACCTGCAAATCCTGTCTTTCCCATTTACCAGCAATGAGTAGCTCACAGAAAAACAGCAGCAACCACTTCTGTCAGGATGACTGGAGCCTTTTGTGGGAGACAAATAGTGTTTCCTCAAGTGTGAGGAGTGGGCTAAGAGGAAGGGATTGTAAAAATTGGCAGGGCATATCTAAGTATCTCTAAACTGTGAATAAGGAATGCCCCTGTAGGGTATCTCTGCAGTAGGCACCAGCTCCTTTTGATTAACGAGACATAATTTTCCCATGTTGGAACTAAAAAAGGAAAGGATTGTTTGAGCAGTTTGATATCTTTGATATGAAACATGAAACCAGGGTCTCTTGACAACTGATATTGGAGGCAGAGAAAGAGATTAACCACTCCACCTATACCATCATATGTCAGCTCTGATGTCTGTAGCATGTTCTGTTTGGTCTTGTTTCCTATACACAAAGCAATACTCTGCAGTTCTGTATGTGAAGCACATGCTTGTATTTGTTGAATGGATGATAAGCAGGCAACAGGTTTTGTTGCTCACCTGTGAATGTGGGCAAGTTTACCGCTACTTCTCCAGGCTTTGGCTTTCTTGTGTTAGTCACTTTTAAAATACCTGCCAAAGGCAACTTTAAAAGAGGAAACACTCAGCTGAGGGCTGTAGAGGTTTGGCCATGCCTGTTTGGCTCTTAATTCTCTGAGTCTGAGGCAAGGTGAGGATATGTACCTATTGCTGACAAAATTGTTCATGATATCAAGAAATTTAAAAATTTCTAGACAGTTGACTCAGAGGTTAAGATTTGTTATTATTCTTACAGAGGACCCCAGTTCAGCTTTGGGCATCTAGATCAGTGGGTCATAAGTGCCTGTGATTAGAGTTCCAGAGAATCCAACAACCTCTTCTGAACTCTGAGGTTATTACACACTCATACAAATGTGTGTAAATGCACACATGTGCATACACTCACACACACACAAACACACACACAAACACACACACACAAACACACACACACAATTAAAACTAAAAGTGAATCTTTAGGTTGAAGATATGTCTTGGAAGTTAGGAGAACTGGTTGCTCATCTAGAGGACACAGGTTCAATTAGTAGTAATGACATGGAAGTTCACAGCCATCAGTAACTCCAGTACTAGGGGGTCACGTGCCCTGTCTGCCTCCATGGGCACCAGGCATGTACAGCATGCACAGACATACACACAGGCAAAACATTTACAATAAAATAATATAAAGTAATATAAACTTTAAAGAGAGTTATAAAACAAAATAAATGTTAAAGGTTGACATACAAATGTACATACACACACATACACACAATGACAACCTACTTGAAGGCAATTACTATATATATCATTCATGGTTTTCATTTCCTATTAATGCCCTAACCAACTCATTGTTTAATAGGCCCTAGCTCTAAAAAGGACTTCGTGAATATATCATTAGTATAGTATCAAAGACCTAAGGAATTGTGGGACTAAGCACATGAAGTAGTATATTGTGTAAGTACTCCATCATCTATCTTCAGCTGTGTGGAGTTCGGGAGGTCAGGCACATTGAGTCTGTTGTGGTCAGGGATGCTTAGAGAGCACTGCGTAGAAGAGGAAGCATTTCTAAGTCAACAAGCAGGCTGTGTAGTTACAGAGAAAATGAATGTAACTGTAAAATAAAGAAGCACTCTGAGAAAACTATTGTGGGAAATGAATAGTTCTTTTAAAATTTGTATTCATTGAGCCAAACCCTGGAGAACAGATCTGGAGCAGAAAGTGGATATTGGGCAGGACTAGGAAAAGACCCATTGCTTGTTCTTGTTAGTCCAGTGATCATTGTTTGATCTCCTCTCTGTTTTTCCTGCTAGTTTATTACTCCCTGGCTGCCTTCTAAATTCTGTTTCTGAAAGAAGATAATTGAGTTGGCAGCCAAATGTGCCTGTAGAACCACAGCCTCTGCTGTCCAAACACAAATCATCTTCCTGTGCTTTAGGGTAAGGTAAAGAGTGAGGATAAAAGGAGGTCTGTTTTGGCTACGTGGTAGCCCTGCTGGCTATGGGGTACAGTCTCAATAGACATATCCTGAAAGAAAGAATGGGTAGCTGGTTGATAAGAAGCCAATTAATTATGTATCTGTGTATCTGTGGGCCCATGTGTGTTTCAATTGTCTTTTCACTCCATTTACTACTCCCTGACCACTAAAATGATGTCATAAATCTCTCATTACAGATTCCAAAACAAGAGTAAGTGCTTGTTTTTGTTGATTGCTCTCTAGTCCCCATCTTGGTTTATGTTATTCGCTCATTAGACACGCTTCACACACAACTGAACATATCTCATTCTTAATTGACATTAAATATACAACATGATATGAAATAAAAATCCACTCATAACCATATTCAATACATTTGTTAAGGACAAGGAGATCCACTTGGATGGCTACTTCTTAAATGGTATTTTAAATGATGAAAGGTATCTAAAAGCTGAATCAGAATGCTATGATAATTTCCCACAGTCATCCTCAGGTTTTTCTTTATAAGCGCACACTTACACTACATTATAAACTATATACAAATTGTGAGTTTGTGCCAACTGGTGTATACTTCTCGGTAGTAACAACATTAACAATAGTTCTTTGAAAAGCAACACTAAGTTTAAAGTGGCATCCTATATTTTCCCCTTCTTAGTTAATTTTTTTATCATGATTTAGGTGAAATATTAAGTCATTTTCAAAGAGAAAAGTCTCCATACCTTTTTTTTTGTATTTCACACAACATAGTGTATGCATGATAATGGCTAATACCAGTCCCTTCATTATATCCCAAAACTTCAAGTGTAATAATCAGATTACTATCATCATGATTATAGCAAATATTTGCTGGATGATTTCTCAATGTAGGACTGACTTTTTCTATTAAGAAAAAATATTTACTTCTCAAATTTAATCACCATAACAAACATTAAGCTAAAGTTTACATTTATTATCATTTTACTCAGAAAAAAATAGTTGTTCTTATAGAGGCCAAATCACAAACCCAACACTACACAGGGAGTACGGTTTTAATTCTGTTGTATTTAGTTTAAAATGTATGTACCATCTGCTAATCATTCTTTATTCATTTTATTTAACTGTACAAAGAAAAGATGCAAGAAAGTCAGTCGACTTTAATAAATATAATGGACCAATGTTCAAGAAATACTTCTGGCCTGGTGCACATTCCACTCTGGTTTAATACTTCTGTCATGGTTAGCAATTACTACCAAAACTAGAAACCTCAAAAGGTACAGGTAACCTTGAAATGAAAATATGTCAATTGACTCTAATCATGGTATTATCTGTCAAATATGTCCTTCAAAACATGTAATGTAGAAGTTTGGTTTGATTCTTCCTCCCAGTTCCATGTTCCCAGAAATAAGACCGAGACTCAAAATATATGTACAAATAACTTGGCCATATATAGCTAGGCTCTTCTTTGACTAGATTATAACTTAATATAGCCCATTTATTCTGATTTACATTCTGCCCCATGGCTGGTTAACCGTGCCCAGGCATCATATGTCTGTCTTGTCACATCTTCCTGGGTGTATCTCCTACATCCTGCTCTATCCCAGAATCCTTTCTACCTCTTGGGTAAACCACCTTCTATTCTACCCTTTCCTATATGCCATAGTTTCCTTTTGTTAATGATAGGTGATTCATCCATACAATCACAATATAGTCTCTCTAAAATGTAAGTTGTTGAACACCTGATCCATGTATTAGCAAGTAGAACATTTTGGAGATGGTTATATCACGAGGTCTCTACCTTCTACAAGCAGCTTCACAAGGAGTAAGCTTTTTACTTTCTCTAGTCTTCCTATTATGGAAGGACACAATGTACAAGCTACCATCTTGGAAGCAGAGATCTAGTCCACTTGAGACACAAATTGCTGGCACCTTGCCCTTGGACTTCTCAGCCTCCAAAGCTTTAAGAAATTAATTTCTGACATTTGTACTCTACTACTCTGTAACTGATTGGCATAGCAGCAGGAACAGACTAAGACAGCCAGCTATATTTGTTCATTGCTAAATAAATGGTTTAATATAAATCAATGTTGTATGTATTTCTCTTTATCTGAGTTTTGAATATTGACTAATCTAGAAAATAAAAGACAACAGGATTCTCACCCATCTTTTCTTAAATCCTTTCTTTCTCTGATTCTTCTTTAATTTTTAAACCTATATTCAGTGTATTATATGTGAGATTATGAAAAGAATATATAGAAATTTAAAATGCAGAAACTCCATCAAAAAAGGGAAATTGGACT
>JADRCC010570070.1:0-13186 GCA_019843855.1 Hylomyscus alleni | reverse complement strand
CTTCCTTCAATTCAACTATCAGCTTCCCATTTTCATGTCTCATTTGCCCCCCAAAAAACTGCCCCTACTTCTTCACTAAGAACTCCAAGTCCACCCCATGCAGAGATGTAGACCCTGTCTATAGTACCTTAGCAGTTTTTTCTTTCTCTCATTTGTTTAATTTCTAGTAAACCACAAGAAACTTTACAACACAAAACAAAACCCACAGCACTAAAATAAAAGGGCTTTCTCAACTCAGTCCTGAAACAAGCAAAGTACATGAGTTCCTCTGTCCCTGAAACTACCCTAAAAATGCAACCCTCAACTCCTGTAATGTTTCCCACATTTTATATTTCTTTCTGCATTTTTTTTCCAAGTTTGTTAAGAGTCACATGCAGAGTCTCTTCAATATGAGCAGATGAAACATACGGGGATTTCCCTTGTAGATTAAAATCTACATTTGTTCTAGCTCCATTTCTACAGTAAAACTCTGTGATAGCGTTCCCTGACAAAAGCAACTTAGAGAAAGGGGTGTATTCCGGCTCACAATCCCAGGGGACAACCCATCACTGTGGGGAAGTCAAGGCAGGAACTCTAACTGATAATCCTATCTCATCTAGTCAAGAGCAGAGAGAAATTCATGCACACAAATTTAACCATGCGCTTGCCTGCTCAGTTCAGTTTCTCCACTCATACAGCAAAGAACCTTCTGACTAGGGAATAGTAACACCCATGGTAGTCTGAACTAAACCTAGGTATCGCACAGGCCAAGCCAATGTAGACCCCCCTCACTGAGACTTTCCTGATGATTCTAGGTTGTGTGAAGTTGAAATAACAATCACCATTCTAAAGCACCAAATAGACTCGATGGCTCCTCAGTTATGCAGAAACTGACACCAAGGCCCGGCAGGTAAATTCTCCAACATGGTAGGATACCTTGAGATGTAAAGGGGAAAGCAAAGGTTAGCGTGGAGCTGGTGCAAGAGTTCAGATTTAAAGCCAAGTGTTCCTGTTTAACCAGTTTGCCAAGCTTTGAGACTAATGTCCTGGTCGCTGGAGACTGGTAAAGTGTCTCACAACATACTCATCTGAATAGCATCCAATACCTCAGCTAACAGCCATGTGTTTAATGTTTTCCTGTTTATTTGTGCTTTCCCCATTCATCCAACTGAGTGTGCTCCCAGCTACCCTGCCGTGGCACAGTCACTCAGGGAAAGCAGACAGCAACAACATAAACAGAAGTACTACTGTGAGCACAACACCTAATGCCACATCCCCACAGTGTAGGGTCACACTTTAGGGACCACTAGCATGGAGCATGCATTCTGTATTCTGAGGAGACCTTCAGAAGGCATAAGCTGCTTGCTGTCAAAATCGCCCACTTCCTGCCCATAGTCCCCTCCCAAGAGTCAGAGCTCTCATAAACTGGAAGGGCCACATGGTATGACCAGCACTGTGGCTTGTTATCATGTTGAAAGTCATTGGAAAGTCATTAAATATCAAGCACACAGTTCTGCCATCTTTTTTTTGTTTTGTTTTGTTTTTTGTTTGTTTGTTTTTCAAGACAGGGTTTCTCTGTGTAGCCCTGGCTGTCCTGGAACTCACTCTGTAGACCAGGCTGGCCTCGAACTCAGAAATCTACCTGCCTCTGCCTCCCGAGTGCTGGGATTAAAGGTGTGCACCACCACTACCCGGCTCGGTTCTGCCATGTTTAAAATTCAGCCTCACAGTGAACTCATGGCTAACACAGTGTTGCTGCATGTAAACCTTTCACTGTCATGTTATATGTACGCACAGCTTTTGCATGCCAGGGTTTCTGACAAATCTTAATGCTGGTCTCATCAGTCCTACAGTCTCTCTAGATTCCCTGCTTCCTCTGTCTTACAAAGGTTTAATTATTCCCCATTTGCAGATCGAATAACTGAGGCACAAAGGTTAAATGGTTGACTTCAATTTCCTGCATGTTAACGGAGAAAGCCACACGCAGTGTAGACTCCTGGAGCTGTCAGCCCAGAAGAACCAGGTTGCCTCGACTACAAATGAGAAACGTGCACAAAAATCAATTTTATTATGGAGATGAATAAATCATTATTTCCTGTGGAAGCCCTCTCTCCTGAAAGATAATCAAATGGACGAATACTTAATTAGTCAGAGGTCTCGTAATAAAAGAGAAGCTTGCAGCAGGCATAGGACATCACAAGGAGAAACTAAGGCAATGATTGTTTCACAGAGACAGCCTTGCTATCTCCGTCCTGCCAGCCTGTGTTCTCCATCTGGTGATGTTGTGCACTAGCTAGCTTCCACAGCACTGTGTTGGGCTGCCTCACCTACAGGACAGAGACTTGTGTTGTCTTTGACCATGTTTCAGAGAGGAGAAGAGATTTTCACGAGCCAAGTCCAGAGCTGTTCATGAGATTGGTGCACAGAAAGACACATAGAGGTTGCCATAGTTTAAAAGTTACCAAAGCTGCTTTACATGAGTTTGTAGATTAGAAATACTCCTTACATTTTGATAACTAGAGGAAATGCATCATGTATAAATTCCGTGAGGTATTACTTTATAGTGTATAAAAGGTAAAATGTACAGAGGCAAGGCAGATGTCAAACAAGGATGATGAAGGGACCTCTATTCCCACCATGGCAAGTAGCTTGTATGAGGGCAGTCCTCTGTGACACAAAAGCTTAGTCTTGGTGGCCAGTGTAAAGAGAAAATACTAAAGAGTAAGCTTCCAGGAAGAGGGCTGAACCATTGAAGAAAACTCCGTTCTTTCCAGGCCTTCAATCCCAGTTCATATGACTGCTCAAGACCCAAAGAGCAGCAGGAACCAGGGGAATCCTGAAGATGCAGTGTCAGAGATGGTGAGACAGACAGGCATGGAAAAGAGTCACCCAAATCTATGTCCACCTAGGACTTCAGAATGTGATCTTATGTGTGAACACCATCTTAACAAATGCTCAGGTGCTCTCAGATGAGGGCATCTTCATTGCACAGGATGAGATCTAAGTCTGGGACCTTCTGAACTAGAGTTCATAGGGAGGCACTGCTTCCAGAGGCTGGACAGATGCAGGAGCCGCAATGCAAAGGAGCTGGGTGCCTGGCCTCCTCCTGTTTCAGCACTGGCAGATTCTGAACAGCAGCTCATCCTGACCTTAGAGGCACTTTGGTCTGCTCTCTGGTCCCTAAGCCTGATACCTGTTCCTCTCTAAGTCCAAGGCTACCTGAGTTCTGAGTTTCTCCCAGTGCCTCGGACCAAGAAAAACTGTGCCCCTTCCAACATGCCTCGCCCTCATTGACTCTCCCTCCTCTGGAACTACTCTTCCTGATCCATAGAGATGGGTGATGGATACAGAAGAAAGACATAAGGGCCATCCAGGTCAGCCAGCCAGAAAGCAGAGAGAGCAAACGTGAATCTCAGGGTCCTGCTTCCACCTGGCTCCATTTCCACAAAGCCACACCGTCAACACTACTTGCACATTTTAGACTCACAGATAGCAAGTATCAAACACTCTTTTGGGAGTTACTCTCCAGTGATTCCACTAATGTTAAACCCCCTGTACCTTCCTACATCCTAAGCAGGGGACTAGGTGTGTATCAATGCCACTCCAAGTCTTTTTTTTTTATGCCAAATCACATTTGATTGCCCATTGATTTGATTTGCAGTAGCAGAGCTGACCCTCTGCTATATGACCAATGTGTTGCCAGTGACATCCAATATTATTGATTTAAATGTTGACCTGGTATCTGCAGGGGCTCTCTCACTCTAATGGCGCATTTCAATTTATAGATTGATTATTTTGAGAGATTTAGCTGTGCTAGTAAACTTCCCACATTGAGCGAAAATGATGTTGCTATAACTCCATTACTAGGGTGAACTGGAGCATGCGCCAAAGGCTGCATTGACCCTTACACAGTCTACATCAGTCAGTGCTGATGGTCGTTCAGAGGCCATGCATTGGATTATTGGTAATGCATGATACTTATGTGTGGCGATTATAATGTTCCTGGTACTTAAACACAACGCCAGAATTGACAGATGGAATATACAAACCCGCCAACCTTGTCAGTAATAGGGAAGATGTTTCCAGGATTACATCAACTCTGACACATGGGTCCTCATGGAGGGCATGTCTGGTGTCCTTACCCAGGTGTACAGCAAAGCCAGTTGTCTCAGGAAGCTATCTCTCTGGTTAGCCTGCCTTCCTCGCCCTTTATCAAAGGTTCGCTAACACTTCCTTATGATCTACTGGCCTCAAGCTTTTGAGTTCCAAAGTAAGGGTGTTGAGTGAGTTTTCCTGTGAAGACAGAATAATTATTTCCATTGTAAATATGCATCAGGAATGCCCAATATGCACCAGGAACGCCTCCTGGGAGTTGTGTTTTGATCTATTTCCCACTTCTTTTCCTGGTGTCCTTTGGGATTGTCTGTTTATAACACTGGTGTTATTTTCAATGTCCCCTTCTTAAGCTATAACTTGAATCAGCCAGTTCAGAGTAAGGGAATAAGGTGGGGCTGGATCTCATTGGTAGAACTAACCTATCACTCACTATGTTCTAGGTTCAGTTCCCAACACTGCACAAGCCTGGTGACGCCCTTCTGTGCTCAGGAGGTAGAGGCAGGAAGATCTGAAATCCAAGGTCATCCCTGGGTACACAGCATGGTCAAGGCCAGCTTGGGCTATGTGAAATCCTGTTTGAAAGAGGAAACTGTTTGACATCAGGACTGCTTGTCATATGTGGCCTAAGCACTGCCCAGTGTTCACTGCTGGATTTGTGGGGAGCAATTGCCGGGCCAGGGAGATGACTCGGTGAGTAAGATCACTTGTGCAGACCTGACAAACTGAGCTTAGTCACCAAAAGTGCTACGGAAAGCCAGATTCTGTAGCACACACCTGTAACTGTGCCCCTCCACTGGAAATGAGAATTGGAGACAAAACACCCCCAGGGAAGCTTGCAGAGCAGCTAGCCCACCCTTCACTCACAGCAGCAAAAAAACAATCAAGACCTAGGCAGGCAGACTACCTCTCTCCCCAGCAGCAGACTCTGGCACTGCCATAAGCATCTCCACAAGATGCCTGTTTTGAAGGTATGAATGATACAAGACTAGTGGCATCATGGGCAGCATTTAAGGCAAGGCACTGTTGGAGTCCCTGCAGAGATGCCCATAGAAGCCATCTCATGAGGCTATAAAGGTGAAGCTACAGATGCAGTAGAGGCCCTAGCACGTTGGAGATGCTGCGGCCAGAAGTGCAGAGCTGGATGTGAGAGGCAACCCAAGCCCTTTGGAGCCCAGAACACTGTTACAAGCCCCACATAGTGGACAGAGATCTGTGGGAGTTTGTGTTTCCTGCTGGGTTTTAGGGTCTTCACAGTACCTTGCTGTGTGGCCTTCGGGAATAAAAATGCCTGTTCCATGCCATTGTATGTTATAAGCGTAAACCTTTTTCCATCTTATGGGAACTCATAGTTAAGAGACTTTGGGCTTCTAAGCAGATAGAACCATTAAAATTTGGGAGCTTATAAAGTTTGGGATGTGTTTTACACTCTAAGGTAAGCTAGGGACTTCAGAGCACACCTTGTGGTCAGGGTTCTGCACCAAAGCTTGAGGTGAAAGGCAAGGTATTGTGGGAAAGAGCTTGCAAGTTTCTAAACACCTTGTCATTGGGCTGGAAGTCAACAGTAACTTATGTTTTAGAATATCGGCCCAAAAAGATGATGCTTTGATATGTATTAGTTCTTTTTTTCACTTCTAGAAGGTATGTTTTGATCATTGAAAAAGGAAAATCTACATACAAATGCAGCTTGCAGAAAGCTTACTTCAGCCCTTGCCTAACTGTGGAATGATACAAAGAAAGATGGATACCAGCTCGTGTGAAGTCCAGCCTGATGACAGGGGTCATCTCTCGATGGAGGACCCTGGGCCTGAAAAGTGTTCCTTGTAAGGGAGTCCTTACACTGGCAACAAGGCCTCCAGATAGTCAAGTTTTGATGCTGGAGTAGCACAAGACCCTCCTTCAGGAGTAAAGAAGCAGACAGTGTCTCTGGATGATCACCAGGTACCAGGGCAGACAGAGTGAAACAGTATGGCCAACTCCAGGATCACACAGTTCTCAACTCAAGTAGTAGCTCCTAATTCTCTTCCAGTCCTGGGCCTAGATCTAATTTCTGTGCAACGTTCCACCTATCACTGCTTTCCATGCTGGATGGTGGCCATGTTTCCCGACAAACACGGAAACACCATTCAAGGGAGATGTCTCAGCCTTGACTCCAACTATGCCTGCCTATATAGCTCCCGGAATAGTACTTGGATCGAGGTAACCATGGCAACACCCCCAAACTACAAAGCTCGCATCCTGTCATTTTTCTGGACCAATCTTTCTCATCAACCAGAGATTTTTTTTGTTTTGTTTTCAGAGTCTGACCTTGCCAGCTGGGAGGAATTTCATGGCACACAGACCAGCATCTTCATCATGTAATTCTTCACTTTCCTTGGAGGCAATTATCTCCATTTCTGCTCATGGTGACCAGAAGTGTCCTACCTGCCAAAACCTCCATCCAGTCTGGCCGTCCTCTTCTCTGCTTCTGCTTATGAATCTCCCATCATGCTTTTCTGTCCTCTCTTCCCAGCTTCCCTGGTTATATTCTGTTCCCCATAACATCATTTTCTCTCCTCCCACGAGCTTATTCTCCCTTTTGAATCCCCACACACCAGTCCTACATAGAAAATAATCATGCGTTATGCATTTAAACACCCATCTCGTTTCCACTTGTACCTGAGATTCTGTGGAAAGGCGTGTCAGAGTCAGGCAGGCACACTGAGCTCCTGAAAATCATGGTCAGGCCAAAGTTCTCCAAAACAGATAACACATCCTACTCCATGCCTTTGTTAACTCCACTATGTACAGGACAAAACACAACTACTTCATGCCTCTAGTCAGCTCTACTGTGTACAGGACAGCACATGTCTACCCCATGTCTTTAGTGCTTATGTCAAGCACTCACCATTGAAACATCATTTAGCTGGAATCCACTCCTGCATCTTCTGGTTCACTCCTAGGCTACAGGTGCCTCTTTGAAATATGGACAGGCTGTAGAAAGCCATACTGTGTGAACCTTCATCAAGCTGACAAATTCCAAACCTGATCTTGCTCTCAACCCCTCAGCCCTGCAGCCTCAAGGCTACTATCTTTGCTCCCTCCATACCTCAGGTCTCACTATCTTGAAGCTGAGCCATACACAGGTCAGATGTAGAAGGGTGTGTGACTATCCTTCCCTACAGATGCTCTTTCTGAGTCAGTCCACTGCTTCCTGACCTCTCACTCTTTCAACACACCCCTCAATTCGCTTCCTTAAGAATGGCTATTTGCCAAGTGCCCCTGCTGCTGGTGGTGGTCTCTCGATTATGCATTCACAGTGGTTTAACCCTTGACTTCCAACTGTACAATAAGCCTTCAAATTCTATGTCTTGTTTCCTTTTCTGTATCTGGGACCTCAGTACCATCAGCTCATGGAAGAATATCAAGAGCAGAAGCTACTCAAGCTCAAGGTCCAGATTCCAGAATCACATGACATCTGTAAGGGAATCCATGAGCAGATTGCCTTCACCTAGTAAACCAGATATAGAAGTTCCTCAGTACAAAGATGTGCTGAGCCCTTCAGCATATATCTCAGCAACTGATGACCACTTAACCATCACCCATTCCATGGACCATGTTACATATGACTCTTGCTCCTGGTGGTTTGACCATAGCAAGTTCAAATGCAAAGGCACACTCACAGTGAAAGGAGTGTGCTGTAAAGCAGAGCACTCCTGTCCACATGGATCTATACCAAAGGGCTAGTGCCAGCATAGAGCTTGAGTGATGCACAGGTCTCATACATTTTTAATATGCAAGACCACAGGAAATGTATCCAGGAGAATGTGTTGGCAACTGTAGTGTGTGCCCCTGGGTTTCTCACAACCTTGCTATTTTAACCCTGTTACACAAAGTCCTAGGGAACTGATGCTAACACCTAAGTGCTTGGTTCACTGGGGATGGGCAGGTAGGAAGTGAAAGCTGACACTTACATTTACAACAGAGCACCCACAAATTTCCATTAGAAATTCCCCACCTCATCTTGCGATGTGCACCCAGCATTGGGGTTGGAGACATGAAACTGCAGGCTAGACTGCTCAGCTATGCTGTTCAGCCATGACAGAGAAGGCCTGGAAAATCAAGGCACTAGCCATACATGGAGTTAGCTTTATCTTTGCTTCTCTGGAGGAGATAGAAATAGAAGATGCAGATGGCTTCCTCGACACAAGAACCCAGTGTCCTTTGCTGGTGAGATGCATGTCGGGGAAGAAGGGCAGATGTTCCTGGGCTTAGACAACAAGGCTGAGAAAGCCAGGGGAGTGCAGAGGCCAGGGAGGTGAGGGACCCTACAGAAGAGACAGGAAGGGACTAACTCACAGTGCTGTCAGCCTTCAGTGAGGATACTGGGATAAGAGTTTACTAAAAAGCTGCATAACTTGCAGGAAAGGGGAGGGAACACTAATTAGGAGAAAGGGTTGCTTGTTCTGTGAGTGACTGAACTCCCAGGAGGCCTTTCAAAATACCTATAGTTGATACTGCTGGCCATTGCATTTCTTGAGGTAGGAGAAAGTGAAGGAGAGAAGGAAGGGAGAGGGGAGGGAAGGAAGAAGAGGGAAGGAAGATCTCTATACAATGAGTCTTTTCTTTACATAAGATTATAAGGTTAAAAAACCATTTAGGTTACAGTTGAATCTACACAAAACCTCTGAATCAGGCTATGTCCAGGAGTCATCAGACCCCAGTGAACCACCCACTGCCATTGGTACCCATTGCAGAGATGCACAAGATGCCCAGTGTGCTGCAGTCGGTCTTATGATGAGAGAGAGAGAACAGCATAAAGTATAGTGGCAATCACAGACAGTGGGGACAGCCCCCAGCATTGCCTTATGCCCAATGGCCAAATGCTACTCACTTCATCAAAGCTGTGTGATGATCAGGATAAGCCTCAGCCAGTGCAGCCGGAAGTCCTCCAGCTTAGGGTCACAAGATGACTGCAACCTGTCCTCCATGCAAAGATAGGGGTGCCAAAAAACTAAGATCCAGAGTTAGCAAGGAATGCCAGGCAACAGTGTCTTCTGGACATGGCCAGGCAGGCACTCATGAACCCACTGCATATACAGCCTGCAGAGGATCGGCCTGTCATCATGTTGTTATGCATGGGGAAGGGACTTTCACTGTGGGACTTAGACAGTAGGTAGTGCTGGGCAAGGGGATCTCCCTTCATCCAGTGCCATCACTAGTGATGAGTCCGATGGCGTCATCTAGTTAATGATGACGTCATCTAGTTAATGATGATGTCATCTAGTTAGTGCACTCTCCCCACTCATGCTTGTGGAAACAACTTTTGCTAAACTCAGTGAATCACAAAGGTATCAGTAGGAGTGAGCTTTCTAGAGACGTTATCTCAGCAGGATGGGGGTGTGAGAGTGCGATGGGGGTAAAACTTAGCATATTCATAGATGATAATGTAAAGAATTAAATCAAATATTTTCAAATAAAGAGCTGCATCCCCTCCATTTCTCTCTTTCTAACAGTTATGAGAACAGCGGGCTGCCCAGCTCCCCTCACATATTTCCAGTGCCACAAACGCCTGCAGGTCTAAGTTGTTCTGTGTCATGTAAGCACCTTACCTATTTAGAAGTGTGTCTGCTGATTAGAGCAACTCATATGTCCACGGTCAGGCCTGTTGTTACGCATTCCTCCATTCCCCCTACGTCACTGTTTGTACCATCTTCCCACCTAAGGGAAGGTATGGCTTCCCTCTGAGCCAGCTTCCCCTCGAGCCAGCTTCTCCTCTAGTCCACTCTAAGGCCTAATTAGAGACAAAGGTGAAGTCACAGTAAAGAGCTGTGTCCCCAGAGTCGCAGGGTGACACCCAGAATCCCAGTGTGACTAATCTTGGAAAGAGGTTCTCTAAGGAGCAATTCAGGGTAAATGAGGACATGAGAGTCGGGCTCTAGCCCAGCAGGACTGATGTCCTTAGGAAGATGGCAGGAGGGGACATGCACAGGACAGAGACACTTGAGGTCACAAAAGAAGGCTGCCTGCCAAGAGGAAAGACCTCCAAGAAAGGAACTGTACTGGCACTTGCTCTCAGACCTGGGAAGAGACAGTGTTCTGTTGTCTAAGCCAGAAGCCTGGGGTGCCCTGCTATGGTAGTCTTGAGGACTACATAGGAACCAACCCACCCTTTCTGTTGTGTGCATTGGCCTCCCATATCACACTGTGTGGACATAGTAAATGCACACGTACTTCAAGGTAAACAATGTCACCACTGGCTGCATATGACCAGGTGGAGAGACAACCAGAAACTACCCTGTTTCTCCTAACTCAGTCTCCGAGTCTTTTTTCTACCATAGTTTTTAGTCTTTAGGATTAACTACAGACACTGATTTCTCTTGGTTTTGCAAATGCACACACACACACACACAACACATAGACTTGGAGAGAGGGTGCAAGCATTGTAGCGTTCATTCTTCTCAGGTTTCACTCCCACTTCCAGGTGGAAATGCACCGAAGTTTGATGTTGACTGCCTGGCTGGTCTGGTGCAGCTAACCTCTGGAGATCATAATGTCTGTGAGCATAGTGAGCCCCTTCCTACCCAACTGTGAGTTTGTTTCCTAGTCACAGTGACTTCTAGGTGTAGGGCACATCCTCCATACATTTTGAAAGGATGTTACTTCCCTTAGCTCCCCTGCCTCTCTATTGGCTTATCCTTCTCTTCCTGTGATACGGGCCCCACCTCTCCTTCCTCCTGAAGTCATTCTATCTTCACTGTCTTGGTCCTATGTGCCTAGGAAGCGATCACTAGAAAGCCATAAAGGCAGTGCCTTTCTCTGGAAGACACTGAGAGAAGTGCCCGTTTTCATCTGGTCGCCTCATTCTCTGCACAGCCCACTGTGGAGACTCTCCAGCCATGTCATGTTCCCTGGAACCGCTAAACTACCCAGCTCCATGCATCCTGGACCTCCCTTGATTTGCATCTCTCATACATCACGTTTTAAAATCTGACCTTTTCTGTATCTCAGATCTTCTTGCTTCTCACAGCTCTACACTTAATTACTTTTCTTTTGGTCATTTTTCTTCTAATGTGTTTTACACAATATTCTATATTCTTCCCTCTCAGGGTCTAGATTCACCACAGTCAACATTGATAACTTGGCGGTAAGAAAGGTGGGAGGTGAGCCAGAGCTATTAACAGACCTGTGTGTCTTGCCAGTCCAGAAGCTTCCCTGGCAATTGGCACAGAGAGTTGAGTGGCCACAGAACATTGTCAAGAGATGGGCCAGATATTCAGTCTGCTGATGCCTCTCATATGAAAATCAGAACTATCCATGACATCAGCAGGTTAGGAGCTGAATTGGCCCTTTCATCCCAGAAACAAGCTAGTTGCAGCAAGCAGGAGTGAACTTAGGGAGAAATACAGAAGCAGCCACTGAGGGTCAGGTTATATAAGAATTAGGATCTATGATTCAGAACCTTAAGTTTGGAGAAGTTGAGCTATAGGTGGTAAGAATACATGAAATGGAAAATACCACTGGGATCCAAATGCCTCTCTAGGTACAGGGTCTGGGGCAAAACCACACTGAGGCCAGAGCCCCATGGAAGCCCAGCTGGGTGGGGCTGACCGTATGCTGTATGCATGGCAGGCATTGTTAGAGTGGGTCTCCTTCAGAGAAGAATAGGAAATAAGAGCCATCTGAAGGCCTTCAGCAATCCCTCCTCCCCCTTGGGATAAAAAGGGTAATACCCCTTAGCATTTCAAAACAAGTATCTCAGACAGAAACCTTTACAGTGTAGGACTCCAACCTTCTTACCCCACAAACTCCATATGTTAGAAAACCTCTCAAGCCCTCAACGTACATTTTACCTCGTCTATGACTTTTCCCAGCTCTTCCCAACCCTGGACAGCATTAGAATCAGTCCGTGCCTCTTCCCCATGAGAGCTTCCTGGATCAAGCACTGCTCACTGCGTCTCCCTCATCTGGATTCCCACAACAGCCCTCTCTGAATAATTCATCTCCTAGTTAATCATGCGTGCCTTGCATTGAAATAATTGCGGGTTTCAAGTCTGCCTTTAGCTTCTCCTGTGATTATAGCTACACTGTCCAATGAGAGCCATGCAGACCAGACTTCGCACGACCCTCTATTCCCTACAACTCTTAAGGATAAGTGGATTACATCTCCAGAAATGGCTCTTTAGGATCCTGACAGTGGTCCACTGTCCTTTCTAAGGCTCATATGAGTGTGACACACTGTCAGAGCCACTATGCTTTGCAGTAGTTATCCCATAAAAAAACATTTGCCATCGTGACCGTTGTACCTGGGGATGCTGCCTGATGAGCAGTAAGCAGGGGCGTGGGGGGGGGGAGCAGTCTTGGCCAAAATTAAAATGTGTACAGACAAGTAAGGAGGCAATACGTTGGGGATATATACCAAATGATTATTTTCCATTGTTTTTTTCCCTCTGAGTCTGTATTTAAAGGACTTTTATAAAGAATAAATACTGTCATTCATTTAGCATGTATTTAAAAGTCACTAAATTGGTATGTATGTATGCATGTGTGTGTGCATATGCAGGTGTGTGTGATCATGTGCGTGTGTGCATGTGTTTGCTTCTGTGTGCATGCACACATGTGTGTGCCTATGTGTGCGCATGCGTATGTGTGCACATGCATGCATGTGTGTGCATGTGTGTGTGCGTGTGCATGCACACGTCTGTGCATGTATGTCCAGGTATGTGCACATGTGTGTGTGTGTGTGTGTGCGCGCGTGTGTGCCTAAGCCTCTGTGTGTGTGGAGGGGGGGTGGCTTGGGGGTTGTATTTATTTTTTTCTTACATAATTTTAGAAGCCTTGAACAATTAATTGCTGGTGAGAACACAGAACAGCTTGTCACAAATTCTCCCTTCCTTTCTTTAAAGTATGAAGGTTGAGGTGAAAGGGTGCCTAGTAAAGGAGGCACTTGGCAGAAGACAGACTAGAGTTTCATTGCTTTTCTCTTCACCCCGCATCTAAGGACAGAGCAGCTTTTGCTCACCTCTGCTCCCAGAGTCCCTGGAGAGTCCCTGGGTAGCGTGGCTGTCCAAGTATGAGAGGTGTCAGTCATACAACTCCAGGAAAGGGACCTTGA
>JADRCC010570069.1:0-13892 GCA_019843855.1 Hylomyscus alleni | reverse complement strand
TAACATAAAAGAGCAATGTTGGTATTGAAGCCACAGGACTAAGATTTTGCAGAGTCTCATTCAAGCCTTCACTTATTAGTGAGGTCTATTCACATAATGGTAATTTCCTTCATTCAGCATACAGTGATTTAAGAGATAATTTCTTTCAAAAGACTCAGAAGGAAATATTAAGAGAGTGTTTGCTTATGTAGCTGGATATGTTCATAGCTCAGCAATGAAGGTGACATTCAAATTGCCTGTCACAATTGATTAAAAGAATTTTATTCCCATAGTCTCCCTATTAATTTAATGCACTAAGATAGTAATGTTGACAGAGTAATTTGCTTATTATATATAGTTAGAATTCAAGACATCTGTATCTAGTAGTCTAATTCATATGTCTCTGGTAATTGAGACATATTTACATTTTTACCATTCTTCCTGGGGGATAGAATTCTGATAAAAGTGGTCATGCACCTTACATTTAAGAAGGTCTATTCATGATTTTCTTCTGACATTCATTGTCTAATTAATGCTTTATGAAGTCATGAGGATTTTAAGCACCTGCAATTGTTCATCATGGTCTTTTTTAACAGTATGGAAATAACATGTCATAATCTATGATAGTCTTTGGATCCATTAGTTTCTTTTGAGTCTTTTCATCACTAATTTACTAGGCTCATTATGCTTGTTTTGTTTTTTTCTGCTCTGAGTAATAAGACTTATTAAATGTGAACTCTTCATATAATTCTCTGAAGACATTTTCTCAGTTACCTTATTTATTCACTGTTCACACATGATTTTCAGTGAATTATTTGGATAATGGTGTCAAAAGACATTAGTGATTTGCACAGTACAGAATTTGTATGCTTTGTATGATATATGTGAATAATCCCTTATAATTCAAAATATAATCAAAACCATATAAATATGTAAAAGTCACATATCTCTTAACAAACTACATACTGATGTAGATTTTTAAAGGATTATGTAGGTAGTGACTTTGGTAGATAAAACTAGTTTATAAAGGCATAGCAACTAATATGGTAGAATCTCTTTTGACAATATTAATTTTTAGTTTTAGTTATGTGCATGTAAGTGTGTCTGTTTGTAGTATAAGTGTAAATTATCACAAGCTAGAAGATGGGATTGTATCCCCTGGAGCTGCAATTACAAGCCACATGGAACATTGGAACATGCTCTTAATTGCTGAGGTAGTTCTTCAAGTCTGAAACATGTCTAAACATTATATTTTTCTGTCATACTAGAACAGAGATGTGAATGTGCAAACAGTGGTGATCACATTTCAATGTGATTAACACTTGAAATGTCGAGTATCAGGGCAATACTTTTAGAATTTGAGCAAAATTGTTTTATCTACTACCATATATTTTTATGTCTACATGTTCATCCTGAGTATGCTATCCATACTTTTCAGATAAATTCAGAAACATTTCTGGACAAGTAGATAAATGGATTAAAACTATACATAGTAAGGTATATTAACAATTACAAACAAAAAGTGAGAATTATGATGGGGGTACATTTAACCCCATTTCCTGTTTAACACTATTTTATGTCATACATTACAAGCTACTGTAAAATTTTCTTTACCAGATAATAGGGTATCTGTAATGGTTAATAGAGATGATCAACTTGATTTACCGGACTGTTACCTAAGAAAACCCAAAAGCATATTTATGTATGTAAGGTGATTACAGGAAGGACTGAATAAGGTAAGAAATGTGTCATGGCCAAAGATAGCATTATTCCTCAGGCATGAAGCCTAGAAGATTAATCAGTTAACCAATGAAGCTAGTGTAGAGGCTTGCCTTCACTCTGGTTCCCAGATGTCATGATGTGAGGACATGCATTTCCTCCCTTCCTTGTCATGAAAAATAGAAATGGCAAAAAACATTAGCTGAGACAAATTACTCTGACTGTAAGTAGTTCATTTCAGATGTTCCTTGGCAGTGAAAAATATAGTATCAAAAGTTTTTACTTGAAAAGTTTCTGATGTTTCTCTGAAGAATGAGGTTGGTAAACTGTAGTTATCTCATTTTTCATGTATCCAAATTAAAATATATATATGATTGTTTTTTGTTTTCTTTTGTTTCTCACTCCCTATCTCTGAACTTTCCTCATCTCTCTTCCTTCCTTCCTTCCTTCCTCCCTCTCTTCTTTCCTTCTTCCTTTCTTTCCTTAATCCTTCCCCTTCACCTCTTCTCTGTCTTTTATAATTCATAAGTGATTTTAGTGGCAGAGGTAATTAAATAAACATAAATAACAATATGAACACATATCTCCTCTTGCCCCTCCCTTAACTACCTTAAAAAGCACCAGGGACAGTGGGTAAAATTCAGTGAATATTGCCATGAAGCAGTATAGTTGGGAAAAAAAAGAGACATTATCTGTTTTAAGAGTAGAGAATTACTGGATACATTTTTCTGTAGAATGCACTGTTAAGACATACCTTTCTTATCATTACATCACTACTACTGAAAACTCATTGGATTCATACAGACATGGAAATGGAAAGAGGAAGTCATACAGAAATGGAAGCTTCATCCATTTTTTTGTCCTGTGCCTGTCTGCTGAACTACTATGTCTTACTCAAAAAGGCTTTGTGCTTCCTCTACACACTTTCTTTCATCCAAATAGTGGCCAAGGTTTGCTACTTGTCTTGTCTATGACTTTTTTCTTCTAAACTCTATTAAAACTCTCATTGAGCTTTCTTCTGATTCCATTTTAATATGATATTACTTAATAACTCTATAAGAAAACCCAGAGAAAGAGAAAAAAGCCCCCACTCCCCCCCCAAAAAAAAACAACTGAAGAAGAAACACTTAGATTTTGTTCAGAATCTTTGGACATAGTTATAATAAGCAATAGAAAATAAATATAAAAAGTTACACATTTTTGAGGAAGACCAGAGTATTTATAAACAGGGCCTGATGGAGCCAAAGGCAAATTCAATAGGAGCATACTTTTTGGAAAGAAAAACTACATTCTCTCATTAAAGGAATAATTACTATTTTAAGTAAAATATTTCTCAAATAAGATTAGCTGGATTTAAAATCTTGATGTCTAGTCTCTTATCCAAAATACTAACCTGCACAGTTTGATTTTTGATTAATTCTTATGTTTTGGTTAGTTTGGGATATTAGGTCTCTAAGTAGGAAAGAGTTAGATTCTATTTTTTCTCCCTTTTAATGAGAATGCAATTGATTTCATTTTCTGTATTGAATTAGTGAGCTAGAATCATTTAGGAAATGGACTGAAGTTGGGGAATACTTACAACTCATTTCTACTGTGGAAAATCAGAGATTCAGTTTCAAAGATGTTCTCCAGAAGGGACTAGTGTTTCACTGACATGTTTTTGTTTGTTTGTTTGTTTCTTGTTTTCTTTGTTTTACATATAAAGTTGAGTATTGACTTCTGCAAGGTCTGTAGAGAATTGTGTTAGAATTTGGATGGTGATTGCATTGAATCTGTAGATTTCTTTTGGTAAGATGGTGATTTTTAGCACGTTAATCCTACTGATCTATGAGCTTTGAAGATCTATCTTTTGATATGTTCTTGAAATTCTTTCTTTAAAGACTTGAAGTTCTTGTCATATAGGTCTTTCACTTGTTTGTTTAGAGTTACGTCAAGACACTTTATATTGTTTGTAGCTTTTGTGAAATATCTGGTTTTACTAATTTCTTTCTAAGCTCATTCATCATTTGTGTATAGAAGGGGTATTAATTTTTTAGTTAATCTTGTATCCATCCACTTTCCTAAGGTATTTATCAGCTGTAAGACTTCTCCAGTAGAATTTTTGGTGTTGCTTATGTATATTAGTATAATGTAGTGATTTGAATATAGTTAGCCCAGGGAGTGATAGTATTTAGAGGTGTAGCCTTGGAGTAGGTGTGTCACTGTGCACATAGCCTTTAAGATCCTCTTTCTTGCTGCTGGGAAACTGGTCTTTTTTAAGTTTGCCTTTGGATAAAGATATAGAACTCTCAGCCCCTGCTGTACATTGCCTGCTTGGACAATGTCATGCTCCTGCCTTCATGATAATAGACTGAACCTCTGAATCTATAAGCCAGCCCCAATTAAATGGCATCCTTATAAGAGTTGTCTTGGTGTCTGTTCACAGCACAAAAAACAAAACTAAGAAAATCATTTGTGAATTGAGATATTTTGGAAACAGATACAAAGCAGTACAAAACATAGGTGGAGCTAGATGAGTTCTGTGAAAGAGAAAAAGGAAGGAGCCACAGGGATCAAGGACACCACATCCACAGAATCAATTACCCTTGTGTGCTGGCTTGATTATTCTTGGCCTATTGAGTAGCACTATTAGGACATGTGGTCTTATTGGAGATATGGTCATATTGGAGGAGGTTTGTCATTGTTGTGGTGGGCAAAATGACCCTTCTCCTAAACACATCTGGAAGGGGGTTTCTCCTAGAAGCCTTAAGATAAAGATGTAGAACTCTCATTTCCTCCTGCACTATGGGTGTCTGGATGGTGCTATGTTTCCTCCTTGCCAGCCCCAATTAAATTTTGTTCTTATGCCTTGTCATTAAATTAAATTTTGTAAATTATGCCTTGGTCATAGTATCTATTCACAGCAGTAAAACTCTAATCAAGACACCTGGGTACACAGGGGCTCACAAAGACTGAATCATCAACCAGGGAGCTTAGGAATGTCTGTCTAGGCTATTTGCATATATTATGGTTATATAGCTTGGTCTGTTTGTGCGACCCCTAGAACTGAGAGTAGGAACTGTCCCTCATACTTTTACTTCCTTTTGAGACATTTTTCTCATCCTTCATTGCCTTCCCCAATAGTCTTATTGCAGCTTAATATGCCATATTTGTTTTATATCCTTGAGGCCTACATACTCAGTTCTGAAGGAAAAAGAGGAGCAGATGGGAGGAAGGTAGGGAAACTGCAGTTGGGATGCAATGTATGAGAGACAAAGGCAGAGAGAGAGAGAGAGAGAGAGAGAGAGAGAGAGAGAAGCCAGCCAAAAAGACCGGATCAGTATAGAAGCATTCTTTCCTCACCTCTTCAGAGTTCCTTCCTCCAATTTATATTAACACAAAGGATTCAGGAATGGATGGAGTCAATTTCCTAAAACTACCCCATGCTCTATTACTTAAAGTCCCTTCATGTGCTACATTTATATCTACTTCTAAATAGTAACATTTTACTGGTCTTTGCTTTCTCTTTAGTTCCACTAGAATGCAAGTTAAATACGTGCAGGATTGTTCCCAGGCTCTACTTTCTGAGCTATACTCTCAAGCAAATGTGATACCTTCAACACACCCAACAAGTTGTAAAGTGTTCATTGCATTGCTATTTTCATAAGTAAATGTGTCTTATCATAAATTTAGAAATGTTTGTGATTCAATGTAAGAGAAATTCAGAAACTTAAATTTTCCAAATGGCTTCATTGTAATTGATACTAATGTAAGTAGCATATTACTGATCCTTTCATAGGAAAACATTTTCTCAAAGACAAAATATACTACATGGACGTGCTTTTGAGAAGATTCTGGGCTCTCTTACTCAGTTTCTCAGGACTTCTTTTTACAGTCCTAATAAAGGACCATTAAGGAAACTCAGTTCTTCTTTTCAAGAGATTGGAAGCTCTGAGTTGGTTGGAGATGCAATGTTCTAGCAGAGTATATTAATCACTTGGCTAAGTGATCACTACTCAGAGAAAAGGGACCTTCACTTGAAAGGTGGCTCTACCTTAAGCCATTACAAATAGATGTAGGTAAGATTCCCTTGTGAGATACTTTTCCTTCCCAGAATACTCCTATCTGTGCAGTCAATTACAGGGCATGCAGTACTGTGGGCCTGTAAATCATCCTTCATTTCTGAATGAACTGAAACGCTTACTACGTCTTCTCTTTTTGCTTACTATGTCTTCTCCAAGCATGCTTTCACAAAGTTTGGGCTTTACACTTTCTCTAAATCTCTCCTCAGCTGTGAGGCTAATTATCTGCCACATGATGGTCCTCCTTGGTGACTTAAATCAAACAGAATGGCTTCTTATCTTTCTCTTCCCCATCTTCCATAGAAAGTTTCTGAGATTTACATTTAGGGACTTTTCTTTTAAATTGTAATCAAATTGTACTCAAGCTTGCGCTTTAGCTCATTATTCAATTCTGCATTTTTTTTTTTTTTGTTTCTAGAGACAGGGTTTCTCTCTGTATGGCCCTGGCTGGCTGTCCTTGAACTCACTCTGTAGACCAGGCTGGCCTTGAACTCAGAAATCTGCCTGACTCTGTCTGCCAAGTGCTGGGATTAAAGGCATGGGCCACTATTGCCCAGCTTCCTTCTTCAATTCTTACTTTAAAATGAGACTAAAATTACAGCAGAGAATCATAGTTTTATCAGTAATAAATTATTAATATTCCATTTGGGTGACATGTTGAATTTTTGAAATTAGAGACTCTCATAACATGGGGTATCTCATATATACTCAGTCTCACAAGACTGCTATCAAGTTGCTCAGTATACTGTGTTCAGATCTGTAGTCTGGGATGTTTTCAGGTTCATTGGGATGGGTGAGCATGGTTCTCTAACAAGCCTTACTGACTAGAAGTCCTCAATGACTGTATGTTGTCCATCCACACAGATTTTTCACAACATGACTGCTTATATCTTTCGGTCCACATTGAGATCATACCTGAATAAAGGGCCAGGCACTCTTTTAAGGGATTTAAACAAGTTATATCAGTCAGGTCTAGTATAATATACTTTATGACAGAATCAAAATCTACTGACAGATAGCTGGCAAGGATTTTTCATCAATTCTATTGGCTGTTTCCTCACTCCTTTGAATGTTGCTTTTGTTGCGCTATAGCTTTTTAATTTAATGTGGCCCTATTTGTCAGTTCTTAATTTTATTCTCTGGCTTATTATCACCTTGACAAAAAGCTATGGAATATGTATAGATTTTGAACTATTTCTCTTAATGGTTTGGCAATTTAAATTCTTTTATTAAAATATTTGAGCCCCTTTACATTGATTTTTGCAAAGTAGCGAGAATAAAAATTATATAAAGTTAATGTAAAAAATACAAAAATGTTTATTCAGAAATAAAAATAATTAAAAATGTGTTCTTTAAGCTGGGCAGTGGTGGCACATACCTTTAATCCCAGCACTTGGGAGACAGAGGCAGGAGGATTTCTGAGTTCAAGGCATGCTTAGCTATGGAGTGACTTCCAGGATAGCCAGGACTATACAGAGAAACCCTGTCTCGAAAAAAAACAAAATAAATAAATAAATAAATGTGTTCTTTTCAGGAAAATATATGGCATGAGAAATCATCATGCTAAAATAAATATCCCAGTCTTAGAAAGACAATGGCTACATGCTCTTTTCTTTTCTTATATCTGGATTCAGAGCATAAGAGAAAGGAGAATGTGTTTCAAAAGAAACTAGGGCATCCTTAATGGGTGATTTGGTAATAGCTCAATGGACCCTTCAACTGGAGAAAGCATAAAAGGCAGAGAAGGGAGACTGGGTAAATATGGCCAAAGTGAGAAGAACAGATAAAGAGCTTCAAGTCTGTCCTCAAGGTACTAACAGGAGCTTTGAGGTTTGTGGAGAAATAAAAATCTAGGAAAGAAAGTGGAATGTAAATAACTGAAAGTAGGTATAGCTATTGCCTGATTGATCATTATATTAATGTGAGCTATATAGAATTTTCTAGGAAAGTAAGAGGTAGGGAACACTCTGGTTCCCAGTAGAAAATAACTTGTTAGAAAGGCAGACACCTTCATCAGTAATTTCTCTTTGAGATATCTACTGTGGGTGATTTGTCCTGTAAAACTTACTGTTGCTTAGAGGCACTTAGTACTGATGATAAATTTGAATCTGTCCTGTTATTTCTGGGACACAAGGTAATTGGGACATAGGAGTCTGACCTAGAAGAAAAGAAGCACAGAGGAAGTGAATGAAGCCCTGTCCTCCTTCACTTGCAAATACAGAGACATGTTTGCAATTGTTCCTATATTGTTGTCATAAAGCATGGTATTGTTAAAGTGTCAATAATGCTACACATGTCCTTGTTTTATATTTATACAAAATCTGTCCTGCTGTTTCTTCTTATGCTGTTTCTCCTCAGCTTAAGAATCTACCTCAGAATATAAGAAGAAAACATAATTTGGAGAAAGTTAGCATCACTGAGAAATGTAAACATTCCTTATTCTTGAGAGAATTACTAATATTTTTCTAAATTGATTTTGACATCTGCTATAATATTTTGCAATATCATGTAAAATTTCATTGATTTTCCATCAAAGTGGAATTTGGTGAGTGTTTTTTACAATAAATAAGCTAAATGAATTTTATCAAATGTTTTAATGATTTAACTATTGAGACCTGGACATGAATATATTTTTGTACTGATGCTATAAAGCCATTCACAATATTTGTTCCTGTGTGTTTTGTTATTACAATACCCATAGGAATAACTTCCTCCTTTTCTTTCATTTTAGACACATGAAATTATTATGTTTTTATTTCTCATGTCTAAGTATCTGGATACTTGAGGTTTACGTTTTCAGGAGGATAGCCTTTGGTTCCATTTACGTCCACTTTGTTGTTTTTGTTTTAAGGTTCCTGTTGCTTATACAGTCTTGCATACTGCTCTATTTGTTATTTTTTATTTATGGGTATGTAGTATATGCATCTCTGTTTATGTGTGGGTCAGTGGATGTGCCTTTCCATCCATGTGTGGAGCTCAGATCCTAACATTGTGTTTTCCCTCTCTAGCTTTTTACATTCTTATTTTTAAATACAAATTTCTCAAGTTATAGTATCTCTATTCTGATCTCAATTCTATAAATTTTGTTTCTTATTTCTTCAGCAGCGCATCTTGTCTACAATCAATCAGGGCCTTGGAGGTGTCAGAGCTCCTCCAAGTGACTTTCCAAGTCATTACTGAAGAGCCCAGAGTCTGCACCCACAACGAAGCAAGCTACATTCCAAAAGCTTAGCAGTCACCATTTCTCTCAAAGTCTTCTTAGTTCAGGACATTTGTCAGCCCTACTTGATTCTCACTGTTTTTCACCATGGTTGAGTTCCAAAATGTAGCCCAGGATCTGCAGGGACCGTATTCTACAGTTGAAATGATTACACTACCTATGTGTAATTTCAGAATAATTTTCCTACATTTTATGAGAAAATTGTTACTTGTTACTCTATGAAAAAAGAGAAAATAAAAATAAATCCCATGTATGTAATTATAAAATGGAGAAAAATACTGTGGTAAGTAAAAATTTCACTCTGATATTTACTAAGTAATAATGGAATAAAATTAAAATTGATTTTGCAACATTTAAACAATTTAGATAAAAAATAATATAATGCTACATAAGCCAATGTGCTAATAATTATTGAAGAACAATAAACTAGAAATCAGGATAGGTAAAAAATTGTAATCTAAAATGAATATTCTTAAAAATATCTATAAAGATTACAATTGTATGACAATTATTAAAATTACCAAACTAAAAAGAAATGTTAGTAATCCCCAGCTTCTAACATGACATAAAGTGAGTTTGATAGCACCAAAACATGCTATTTTATCAGCATTATAGAATTCATCAAAACATTTCTCAAACCATAGAATTAAAATAAAATCATAAAAACTTCTGTGAGATGAATGAATGATGTGAAGGCTGCCTCTACATGTACATTCACAAAGTACTATCATTCAACATACACAAGATAAAAAGCATACCTAACTGAAATATTTTTCAGATATCTAACTGAAATATTTTTCAGAAAGAATTACTCTGATGTCTTAAAGGAATTTCTTGACCTGACCATCAAATTGAGGGTAATTATTAAATATGAACATTCTACTGATCAAACACTGTAAACAGTCAATGCTTTTTGTTGCCCGTGGGAAGGCAATCTTGTACAACCTGTGAGGAAGAAGATTGATAATATCTACTCAGCTTAGACATGCACATAACTCTTGTACTGGAAGGGACTGCATTTACATTAGTGATAAACTCTCACCCATGAGGAATGATTAATGTATACAATATTGTTGTGAAATACCATAAACATACAAACAACCTAAATGTCCTTTCAGAAGAAGCAGTTCCTATAAATCATAGTCAGTTTACATATTGGAGTAAAGTTATTGCAATGAGTCTGTTACTTCCACATGAAGTTATAAGAACACTGCAGAATGCAAGAGGCTGCAAAAGTAAAGTGTAGGTGCTGAATACAACTGTAAGATAAAATGCCATGTTTAAAATGAAGTTTATACAATTTTTAATATCTAGAACATGTGTGAAAGAATTAACAAGAATGTCAAAGTAATTGCCAGCGAATAGGGCATCCATATATTTCTAAGGAAATTCGTTGCATGTTTGTGCTGTGGGAAGGAAAATGATTAGAAGGTAATTTAAATTTCAGTGAGTTTTATGTAATCTTTTGTTCTAAAAAGCCCTATAAAATATGAAAAGAAATTCTTATTCTATGAATTTTAAATGCTCAATATTTTCATATATTTCTGTATCAGTATTATTTTATACATTTACATTCACTAAGATAATTGCCATCAAGTGAAGATCTCTTATGATTAACAGACATGTAAACTTATGAATGTGTCCCAATTTACTGCATACCACATGTTTTGTGCCATTATGGGAAAAAAATCTATTTTCTATTTTGTCTTAAAATATATAATTGCCAAACTGATTTCCAGAGTGGTTGTACCAGCAGTTTGGTGATTCCTCTGGAAATTGGACATAGTACTACCAGAAGACCCAGCTATAACACTCCTGGGCATATACCCAGAAGATGCTCCAACATACATATGTTCCACTATGTTCATAGCAGCCTTATTTATAATAGCCAGAAACTGGAAACCACCCAGATGTCCCTCAACAGAGGAATAGATACAGAAAATGTGGTGCATCTACACAATGGAGTGCTACTCAGCTATTAAAAATAATGAACTTATGAAATTCTTGTGGAAATGGATGGACCTGGAGAATATTATCCTGAGTGAGGTAACCCAATCACAAAAGAACACACATGGTATGAATTCTCTGATAAGTGGATATTAGCCCAGAAGATCAGAATACACAAAGTACAACTCACAAACCACAAGAAACTCAAGAAGAAGGAAGACCAAAGTGTGGATACTTCGTTCCTTCTAAAAGGGGGAACAAAATAAGCGTGGAAGGAGTTGTAGAGACTAACTATGGAGCAGAGACTAAAGGAAGGACAGTTCAGAGATTGTTCCACGTGGGAATCCTTCCCATATTCAATCATCAAATCTAGACACTGTTGTGGATGCCAGCAAGTGCTGGCTGACAGGAGCCTAATATAGTTGTCTCCTAAAAGGCTCTGACAGTACCCGACTAATACAGAAGTAGTGGCTCATAGTCATCCATTGGACTGAGTACAGGGTCCCCAATGAAGGAGCTAGAGAAAGGACCCACGGAGATAAAGGGTTTGCAGCCCCTTAGGATGAACAACAATATGAACTAACTGGTACCTTCAGAGCTCCAGGGACTAAAACCACCAACCAAAGAGTACACATGTTGGGACTAATGGCTCCAGCTACGTATGTATAGCAGAGGATGGCCAAGTCAGTCATCAATAGGAGGAGAGGCCCTTGGCCCTGTGAAGGTTCTATGCCCAAGTGTAGGGGAATGCCAAGGCCAGTAAGCAGGTAGGGGTGGGGTGGTGAGCAGGGGGGAGAGGAGAGGGAACAGGGGTTTGTTTTAGTTTTTGTTTTTTTCATTTTATTTTATTTTTGAGGGAGAGGGTAACCTGGGACAGGTGATATTGTAAATAATAAAGACATCTAATAAAATATATATATATATATAAAATTGCTATAAACAATTATGTTATGAACGTTTATATATATTTACATAGAATACCTCCTAAATTTTTTTTCCAGAGGACAGTTTGATTATTGAAACAGAAGGTCTAAATTATCAAGCTCAAATCAGGGGACAGGAGAGAAAAAGGAGAAAGGTAGAACTGTTGCAGTGGGGATAGGAACTTTCCAAGCATATCATCTAGATTAGCAGACGGCCAGTCACAGGATTTCTGAGAAACCAGTTTGCTGTTAGGAAAACAAAATTTAACTGGCTTTATCATGATATCACCTTTGTCTCTGTAGAGTTGAGTAGGTCCAAGCCTGATTGTGGTAAGGGGCAATCGCACTCCCACTGTACTCTCTGACGGCGCTCTATAAAGTTTATCATGCAAATTTTATAATCAGGTTGCTTACTTTTTATTCACACTATTGACTCTAAGAGTTCACTAGGAAAAGGTGGATATTTGCATTATGTGAGTTGGAGTTTAACTGTTCCTAGTCTTTAGAATTTATGTGCATTGATTATTAATTTTAAAACTGTGTAAAGTGTTCTTAGGTATATACTTATGATTCTCTGAAAAAAGAACTGGTAGGAATTTCTCTTTTATAAATATGTAGATGCAATATATTCAGGTACTTAGGTGAATTGTAAGTATTCATCTATATTTAGGTGCCCTGCTATCCATCTTTGTAAAATACAGAAATAAGCTTTTGCAAAGATATCCATGGAAAAGATGAGTCTGCCGGTATCTGTGGGCATTTGTACTCTTGCCAGTACCCACCTGAACATCTGGTAACATTTAATGTTAGATGAAACTGAAATGCTTTCTAGTTACAAGTTTCATTTATGTTTTCCTAATTACTAGTGATGTTCCTCTAAGTGTGTGACTCCTCTCTCTGCAATGTCAATTCCTTATGTGTCCTTCTTTGTATTGCTCATTATTGTACTTCATCAGTCTACCTGTCTTTTCTCGTGTTCTTAATAAATTTAAATTTTCTATATCTATCTGTAAGATATCATAAGTTTAAAAAAATCCTTTTCTATGTGCAAGTACTATAGTTTTATTATTGTGCAAAGAGAATTCCTATTAATTTCCCTTCTATTACTACAAAAGTATTGAATACATAATTTATTATTATAGGTTCCTTTCTGTGTGGTAAAAGGGCCATAACTACTTAGGGAAGAAAGGATTTTATTTCAGCTTAATATTCTAGGTTACAGCCCATCATTTTGTGAAAGTCAGAGTAGCAAATTCAACAGCTAATCATATTGCATCACCTCTGCTGTCATGAGCACAAAGAAATGAATGCATTTATTCAGACTTTGCTTGCATTCAGTTAGATTTTTTTTCATTGTTAAAGAGTCCAGGCTCTTCTACATGGGAAATAGTGCTACAAAGAATGGGAGGAATCATGAAACATTATCTTAATGAAGACAATCCTTCTCAGACATGCCCAGAGGGCAACCCAATGTAAGCAGTCCTTCACTGAGACTCTCTAAAATTGATTTTTGGTTCTGCCTAGTTGATAACCAAAGATAACTATCGAATTGTTCTTACACATCAGAATGAATGTTGGATTTCAAACCATCTTAAATGTGTTCATGAAAAATTCAGTCTTGTTTTATTGGAATTTCATCAAGTCAATGTATAAATATGCAGGGAGCAGATACATTTTTAGGGCATTATACCTACTAACGCATATATAATTTGAAATGATAAATTGGACTTGACATTTATTCTCACTTTTATTTTTAATTAATTATTTTATTTATTTACATCCCAAATGTTGCTTCCTTTTCTGGTTTCCCTTTTCCATATTTCCCCAATCCATGTACCCTCTGCTTTGCCTCTGAGACATTGCCACCCCCAACCCCCAAGAATCTTTCTTCTCTGAAGAATCCAGTCTCTATAGCACTAGGCACAATCTCTCCCACAGGGGCAGACAAGGCAGCATGGGATTGGAAGAGAGTTGTTAGTAAAGGGTGCAAACATGGAACACTTGTATGAAATTCTATTTGTTTTTTTTTTTTTTTTTTTTTTT
>JADRCC010570068.1:0-16162 GCA_019843855.1 Hylomyscus alleni | reverse complement strand
TTCCTCCCTTGAGCATTTTGTTCCCCCTTCTAAGAAGGACTAAAGCATCCACACTTTGGTTTTCCTTCTTCTTGAGCTACATATGATCTGTGAGTTATATCATGGGTATACCAAGCTATGCTCCTAATATCCACTTATCAGTGAGTGCATACGATGTGTGTTCTTTTGTGACTGGGTTACCTCATTCAGGAAGATATTTTCTAGCTCCATCCATTTGCATGCGAATTTCATGAAATCATTGTTTTTAAATGAAACAGGAGAAAGTAGCCAATTCTTGATTGGATTTAAAGCCTACTCTTTCATGTGAATGACATGGGTATGAACCCAAGATTCGATAGGCCATCAGTCCTAGGAGAAATACTATTGCTAAACAAACACAGCAATAATGACTCTTAAAGACATATTGCTATATCCATGAATTTTTTCTTGAGTACTGTCCTAGTTATTGTGAGGAAAACCATGACCAAGGCCACATATAAATTAAAGCATGTAATTGAGGACTTGCATACTGTATTAGTTCCGGTTCTAGAGTCACAGAACTTATGGAATGTTTCTATATATTAAAGGAATTTATTGTAATGACTTTCAGTCTCTAGTCCAACTAAGACAACAATGGGCAGCTGTGAATAAGAAGTCCAAAAGTTTAGTAGTTTCTCAGTCCACAGGGCTAGCTGTTTCCCCTGGTCTTCTTTATAGATTGGAGTCCTGAAAAGGTAGGTACTAGCAGACATACCAACAAATAAGTGCGAGCAGGTAAAGAAGAGTGAGTCTTCATTCCACCATTGACTTTATCTAGGCCTCCAGTAGAAGGTGTGATTCCAATTAAATGCATGTTCTACTTTGCCTGGGGCTAAGTTTGCATGGCTACTATGCCTCAAGATCTCCACATCAAGATCAGGGTAAGAAGTCTGTGTATTTCATCTTCAAGACCTGGATCCTGGCTATGACCTCCATTTCTGGATTGTAGTTCATTCTAGATGTAGTCAAGTACACAATCAGGAATAGCCATCACATACATCAGATTAATTAATGATCATCATGGTGGGAAGCCGTACAGCAAGTAGTCATGATGCTGGAGACAATCCTAAGAGCCTACATCAATCAACAGGATGAAGTCAGGGGAGGGATGGAAGAGGGAGAAAGGAAAAGAGATAGAATGAAAGAGAGACAGAGAAAGAGACAGAGAGTGGGAGAGAGGGGAGAAAGGAAAGAGGGAGAGAGGGGGGAGGGAAAGATGAGGAAAAGGGGAGAGGAGGAGAGGGAGAGAGGAAGAGAGGGAGAAGGAGAGAGAAAGAGCAAGCTTAACCTGGTCTTTTGGAATTTCAAAGCCCATTCAAACCCAGTGGCAGCATATCTGAAAGCTCTAGAACAAAAAGAAACAAATACAGTCAAGAGGAGTGCAGGAAAGGAATAATCAAAATCAGGACTGAAATCAACGAAGTAGAAACAAAGAGAACTATATAAAGATTCAACAAAACCAGGAGATGGTTCGTTGAGAAAAATCAACAAAATAGGTAAACCAATACCCAGAGAAACCAGTGGGCACAGAGACAGTATACAAATTAACAAAATCACAAATCGAAAGGGAGACATAACAACAGAAACTGAAGAAATTCAAAATATCATCAGATCCTACTACAAAAGCCTCTACACAACAAGACTAGAAAATCTAGGTGAAAAGGGTGATTTCCTAGACAGATACCAGATGCCAAAGTTCAATCAGGATCTGACAAACCACCTAAACTGTCTCATAACTCCTGAAAAAATAAAAACACTCATTAAAAGAAAAAAAAAAAGCCCAGAACCAGATGGTTTTAGTGCAGAATTCTATCAGACCTTCAAAAAAATACTTAATACCAATACTCTTCAACTATTCCACAAAACAGAAACAGAAGGAACAGTAGCTAAATCATTCTATGAAGCCACAATTACACTGATACCTAAACCACACAAAGACCCAACAAAGAAAGATAACTTAAGTGCAATTTCCCTTATGAATATTGATACAAAAATATTCAACAAAATTCTTGCAAACCAAATCCAAAAACACATCAAAACTATTATTTACCATGATCAAATGGGCTTCATCCCAGTGATGCAGAGGTGGTTCAATATATGGAAATTCATCAATGTAATTAACTATATAAACAAACTCATGTTAAAAAAAAAGAAAAACACATGATCATCTAAATAGATGATGCAAAAGCATTTGACAAAATACAGCATATCTTCATGTTAAAAGTCTTGGAAAGATCAGGAATTCAAGGGCCATGCCTAAGTATAGTAAAAGCAATATACAGCAAAGCAATCATCAACATATAAATGGAGAGAAACATGAAGGAATCTCACTAAAATCAGGGACCAGGCAAGGCTGCCTGTGCTCTCCCTCTCTACTTTATATAGTGTTCCAATTTTATTCAGAGGTATTAGACAAAGAAGGAGGTCAAAGGGATACAAATTGGAAAGGAAGAAGTCAAAATATCACTATTTGCAGATGATGTGATAGTATACCTAAGTGACACCAAAAATTCCATGACAGAACTCCTATACCTGATAAATAACTTCAGCAAAGTGGCTGGATATAAAATTAACTCAAACAAATTAGTAGCCTTCCTCAACTCAAAGGATAAACAGGCTGAGAAAGAAATTATGAAAATGAAATCCTTCACAAGAGTTCAAAATATGAAATACCTTGATGTGACTCTAACAAAGCAAGTGAAAGATCTGTATGACAAGAACTTGAACTTTACCAATCCTACATCCCATAGAGGTCTAATATGCAATATATACAATGAACTCTAGAAGTTAGACTCTGTAGAATCAAATTACCCTATTAAAAAATGAGGTACAGAGCAAAAAAAAATTCTCAACTAAGAAATATCAAATGGCAGAGAACACCTAAAGAAATGGTCAACATTCTTAGTCTCAGGGAAATGCAAATGAAAATTAGAATGGCTAAGATCAAAAACTCAGGTGACAGCAAATGCTGGCAAGGATGTGGAGAAAGAGGAACACTCCTCCTTTGTTGGTGGGATTGCAAGCTGGTACAAGCATTCCATAATTCAGTATGGCAGTTCCTCAGAAAACTGAACATAATACTACCTTTGGACCCAGGTATACCACTTCTGGGCATATACGCCAAATAGGCTCCAACGTATAAAAAAGACTCATGCTTCCCTATGTTCATAGCAGCTTTATTTATGATAACCAGAAGCTGGAAACAACCTAAATGTCTCTCAACAGAAGGATGGATACAGAAAGTGTAGTACATCTACACAAGGGAGTACTACTGAGTTATTAAAAACAATGACTTCATGAAATTCACATGCAAATGATGGAACTAGAAAATAGCATCCTGAGTGAGGAAACCTAGTCACAAAAGAACACATATGGCATGTACTCACTGATAAGTGGATATTAGAGCTTGGAATAACCAAGATACAACTCACAGATTGTAACTCAAGAAGAAGGAAGACTGTAGCTGTCCAGCAGCCATGGAAAACTGGATACCTGAACAGGAGGCTGGGAATGAAAAAGAACAGGGGTGGGGTGGGGGTTGGGGGTGGACAGAATGATGAAGACAATACAAAGGGTTCTGATCAAGTCTTAAAGTTTAACTTTCAGCTCTGCATTTATATAGGCAAAACCCCTAAGACATGTCCTTTGTTTCAGCGGGGCTGAGTTGCAAAGCAAGCTCAGCAGGTGGTCCACTTCTCAAGGCTCTAGTTGGGAAATGGAAATGTGGCAAGGCCAGGTGATGACTTCAGCCAGGTTATAAAACTGTTAGAGTTTTGTTTAGACTATTAAAGGCTAGGAGAAGGGTATAATTCACCCTTTTTTATTTTTTAAAGATGAGCTTGATTGGAGGTAGGGGGCACAAGATTTGCTTGTTTTCCCTGATCTAGTCTAGAGAATAGAGTGGTTAGGTGACTGTGCCTATCATAGACCCATGTCTTTATTGTTCCTTCTTACAGGTCCTTGAGAACAACCCCATCTTTTGCTCTTTGTCTGGAGGACAAATGCAGCTTTTTGGTGTTTGTCTTTGTCTTAGGTCAAGAATGTGGTTTTCAGTCTCTGACCACCAACCTGCAAAAGCACACTCTTTCCCATTCAATCCAAAGCCCCAAAGTACATATGAAATATGTACTTGAGGGATTTCTTCATAACAGAGCTTGCTAAAAGTGATCCTGTGTGAAGTCAACCAATCTGCTTAAGATACAAAGTCAAAATTTAAAAGCAACAAGATTAAAGTTGTCTGAGGGAATGTCCCAGGTATTCAATTCAGCTACTAATTAGCAAAGATCAAACACAAGGCCTCCAGCTATATGGGAGGGTGGCTTTGAGAATTGATAGAAAGCACTTGCTCTCCAGTTGGAATGGAAAGTACACTCCAAGTTAATTTAGCTGATAGGGATTTTGAGCTGCCTCATCATTGGTTTCATAATTACTAGAAGGCTCAGGATCTGTGTCCACTTGCCGAACCAATCTTTCATGCAACCATCGGGCGCCATTTTCTTTTTGTTAAAAAACACATACAGAGGCCAGGTGTGGTGGCACACGCCTTTAATCCCAGCACTTGGGAGGCAGAGGCAGGCGGATTTCTGAGTTCAAGGCCAGCCTGGTCTACAGAGTGAGTTCCAGGACAGCCAGGGCTATACAGAGAAACCCTGTCTCGGAAACAAAACAAAACAAAACAAAACATACAGAACCTTGCCCCCATATTAAGCAGGGTTGGGACCATTCCATGTATTATTTAGTGGGTCTCACCATTTAACTATGGCATATGAGCTGGAACTGACTGGATGCCAGTGGTGATCCACTGCAAACTGACCATTAGCATCAGTTTGCAAAAAATTTAAAACAAATAAGACAAAAGCAAGGTATGCTTTTGGTGACCTTGGAGGGTATAACTCCCCCTCTTTTGTTTTTTAAAAGCCTATTTTTCATAGTGAGATGTGCACATTCAACAATTCCTTGTCTTGGTGGATTATAAGAAATTCCAGTTTAATATTCAATACCAAACTCCTTACAAAATGATGTAAAGTTATTTTCAGTATAAGTTGGCCCATTGCCTGTCTTAATCACTTATACACATAGCATTGAATGCTTGTAAGCAATGATCAATTACATTTCTAGAGTCTTCTTCCATATGTAGAGAAGCAAAAAGGAATCCTGAACAAGTGTCAATACAGACATGCATAGATTTCAATTTTCCAGATTCTGCATGATGAGTTACATCCATAACTAGAAAGTTGAAATTTATTACAATCAAGTCTAGCCAATGTAACAGGATCTGAAATTAAGGCTTTTCCTATTAAAGCTCTGTCAATGCAATCATTGCCTGTAGCTAAAGGTTCAGGAAGACCAGAATGAGCTCATATATGTCCAATATAAAAGGGATTATTTTGGGTAAGAATGATGTTTTGTAGATGTAAAAAGAGATCTCCCTGGTGTATTGAAATGAAAAGTACCACAAGTTTCCAATAGAGGAATAGAATGAGCTACATATAGACTATCAGTATGAAGATTAAATTATCATTTAAAGACTGGAAAATATTGAGTACTGCTGTCAGTTCTGTTAACTGAGCTGAGAGCCCAGGGATCTCTATGGCTACTTTTTGATTATTTATGAGATATCCAGCTCGTCCTTTAGAGCTGTCAGTAAAAATCAAAAAAGCATTATGCAAAGGGTGTAAAGATGTCATATTAGGAAATATAACCTTATGTACGTTTAAAAATTTTATCATCCTATCTTGCAGGTAATGATTACTTATATTTCCTTTAAATCCTATTTGAGCAACAACCAATCCGTAGTATGCTGCTTCAGCCAAATATTTTGATCTACATTAAAAGACTCAATAATGATGTCTGGTTCTTTGCCAAAATAAAGCAGTGCCAACTGCTTTATTTATTTATTCCAAGTATAATCATATAGGCTACTGATTCATAATATGTCAGGATGTTATGTTTAGGAGATATCCTTGATTGTATCCACATAAGAGAAGCTTTTTGCCACAATAATCCTGTAGGTATATGAGTCATATTAAAAATCAGCAGAGGTAAAGACAAAGAATAGTCTATATAAGTAACAAATTGTTTTTTAATAGCTCTTTCTACTTGTTGTAAGGCCAGCAATCCTTCTGAAGTTAAATATCTAGAGGACATAGGATTGACACTCCCTTTAAGAATATCAACTAAGGGTTTCAACTCTCCTGTAGTAAGTTTTAAATAGAGGCAAAGCCAATTGATATCACCTAACAGTTTTTGAAAATAAAGTCTTTAAACTGTCCCTACAGATAATTATCTTCTGGGGATAAATGGCTTGATCTATAAATCCAAAGCCTAAATAATTATAAGACTCTTGAGTTTGTATATTTTCTGGAGCTATTTGTAGTTCTCTATCAACTAATGCCTGTTGTAAATCTCTATAACATAAAAGCAAGTTCTGAGGATCTTTTCTTGCTAACAAGACATCATGTATGTATATATGTGTCATGTATTATCGATATATATATATATATATATATATATATATATATATATATATATATCATTAGCCATTGTTGTCTTATAGGCTGAATGGCTTTTTGCCACAATTTTTTGACATAAGGTAGGACTATTAGTCATGTTCCGAGGAAAAACTATCCATTGATATCTTTTCATAAGTTCCTGGGGGTGCAAAGGAATAGTAAAGAAACAATCTTTCAAATGTATTACTATTTTGTAATAACCTTTAGGAATAGTTACTGGAGATGGAAGCTCAGGTTGTCCAGCTCCCATAGGCACCATGGTTTCCTTGACCTTTCTTAGATCTTGTAGCAATCCCCATTTAACAGATTTTTCTTTATAACAAATATTGGAGCATTTCATGGCAACTGAGATTCTCTTATATGCTCTGTTTCTCTATCCTGCACAAGTAAAGAGGCAGCTTCTGATTTTTCTTTAGATAAAGGCTACTGATCAATCAACACTGGAATATTTCTAAGCCATTAAATTTTATCCGCATGGGATGCAGGAAAGATAGTGGCCATTATGGAAAATATCTCAAGCCTCTAGTGTTAGAGTAGGGCTTAGACTTTCCTTTCCTTTCCTTTCCTTTCCTTTCCTTTCCTTTCCTTTCCTTTCCTTTCCTTTCCTTTCCTTTCCTTTCCTTTCCTTTTCTTTTTTTCTTTTTTCACAGATGAAATAGTTATTCTTTTTCTAACGTCATTTTAGTTTATTTCTCCATGTTTTAATGTTTTTTATTGGATATTTTCTTTATTTACATTTCAAATGTTATCCCCTTTCCCATTTTCCCTTGCTCCTGGAAACACCCTATCACATCCCCCCTCCCTCTGCTTCTATGAGGGTGTTCCTCCACCCACCTATCCACTTAGGCTTTTCAAATGACTTAATGCATTGTCCTTCCTTTCCTAGCCCTTGACCAGGGAACAATCCTTGTCTTAACACCTGTTTAGTCACTACATCATTAGGACTACACATTATAAGACCCATCTGTGTCAAGAGATATGTAGCATGACATAGGGTTGAATTTATTCTGAATTGTCCTCCTCATGTCTCCAGGTCAGAAGTTTAGAACTTTGTGTTATTGGCATAACCAATCCCTTGAAGGTGAGTGAGAATATCAGATAAAGGCCAAGTTGAAGTCCAATTCAATCCTCTAATAATTGTTACATCAGCCCCAGTATCTATTAATCCTTGCAAACGTTTTCCTTCAATTATTAATTTAAGGTTAGGTCTCTTACTAGTAATAGACTGAAGCCAGTACACATCAGAGGAACTAAAGCCACTCTGACTTCTCTCACTCTTAATGAATCTGGAAGTTAGCAGTTGTAAGGGAACTAAAATAAGTTGAGTGATTCTTTTGTCAGCAGGTACAGTTCTAATGCCATGGGGGAAGTAGCCATAATTTTAATTTCTCCCTCATAATCATTATCTATAACACCTGGATACATCTGCAATTCTTTTACAATAATGCTGCTTTGGCCTAAACATAATCCCCAAGTCCATGGAGGCAAGGGTCCAAAATCTCCTATAGGCAAGATTTAAACTTCCACTTCTGGACTCAGTACTGCATGGATGGTAGAACTGAGGTCCAGTCCCACACTTCCTGGGGTTGATCTCATAAGTTCAGAAATGGATTTCCTTGTCCTGGCATCAGCTTGATGGCCCTATAAGCTGCTTGCTGTGGTCGTCTGGATGCCTGAGGTTGGCCCCTCTGCTCATTTCCCAATGTGGACAGTCCTGTATATCTGTTTTAGATCAACATTCCATGGCCTAATGATTGCCCTTCTTGCATTGAGGGCAAATTTCTGGGACACAACCTTTGTTCCTGGGACAGTCATTTTTAAAATGACCCAAACCTCCACATTTAAAGCATCCTGTATTCCCTCAATTCTGTGAAAGCATTGCTTGCACAGTGGTTCCTTGTAAGGCAGCAGCCATAGCCAGACCCTGATTATATGAGTGTGCAATTTCTGCACAAAGACAAAAATATCTTGATAAGCACGCTTTGCCTGGTCGAAAGGCTATGTGGCAAGCTTCATTAGCATTCTCATAAGCCAATTCTGTAACAAAAGGGATTCCTGCTTGAGGGTCACCAAAAATTCTACTAGCTGCTTTTAGAAGCCTATCCAAATATTCCTGAAACAGTTCATCAGGAGCTTGTTTGATATAGATGAATCCCCACTGAGATCCCCTTTAGTCTGTAATTGATTCCAAGCACAGTAGGCAGCCATTGCAATCTGTGAGTATACTCCTACAAGTAGCCTAGTCTGATTAGTATTGCCTTCATTTTGAACCTCTTCTAGAAGCATGTTAATATCCCAGTCCGTGTTACCTGCCCGAGCATTTATTGTAGCATCGAACCACTTCTAGAAGCATGTTAATATCCCAGTCCATGTCACCTGCCTGAGCATTCATTGTGGCAGTTCTCTTACTTGCTTCACTCCATTCTGAACTCCAAAGTAAGTAAGCTCCTCCTGACAAATTAGCCTTACATAGAGTCTTCCAATCTTGGGGAGTTAAATGTGTCTCCAGGACAGTATCCAACAAAGTTTGGGTAAAGGGAGCTATAGGTCCATATTGTGTCACAGCTGTTTTTAATTCTTTTAGCACTTTGAATGCCAATCTCTGATATTGTCAGACTCTATTGCCCTGCTGGTCAATTATCTCAACTACAGTTAAAGCTAGCATATCAGATGTGAACCCTTTCCCTCAAGCCTGATTCACTGCTCTTTCTAGTGGCAATTGGCATATCTCAGATACCTTCTTTAGCTCCTGTTGCTCATTAGTGAAATTCTGCAGCTTTATTTCCAACTCTTGTTTATGTACTTGCATATCCATCTGGGCAGCAACTCCTGCAATAAAGGCCACAGGCAGAGCAGAATGTGCACAAGGAGACCAATCCTCACCATACTATTTGGCAGCCCCTTTTTCTAAACGAGCTTCTTCTTCTGAAGCTAGCTCATCATCAGTGTCTCAGTACTTTTCTAATTTAGAGTTGAGAGAGCCTTTTTCTGGGAAAGCCTTCTTTGACAGGCATTCTTCCTGAAGTTCTTTAAGCTCTCCCTGGGCACTCGCTAATGCTTGCAAAGTCTCTTCATCAATAGTATCTTTGAGAAGCATTCAGAGGCAGAGGGTGATAGATTCTGTCTGCGTGGTTCTCAGAACTTCTCCAATTTTTTTTCCCCAGGTTTCCTTATGCAAAGTTCTTTTTTCTTAAAACCATGGGAAGCATGAATCTACCTGATCTAAAAAAAAGTTTTCTAATAATTGTTCTTTAAACTCTGACCCTCTTGCCTGAAGAGTTCTTGGAGGCTTCAGGCAAATGCCTGTTCAGAAGTCCCTGTCTCATTTTTGCACTGTTACCTCTTAAGTGAAGTCAGGGTTGGGTCGATGTTGTCCCATTCTAGTCTGTATCCTTTTTGCACCTCCAACTACAGCCTTCTAAAGATGAAGTTTACAGCTAGTGCTAGCACTGATGCTGTATGTATGGTACAATATGCAGGATACTGTAACTTCTGTTTTCTGTGGAGCTCCATCAAAGATAGCAGTTCCTTAGTTGATGCACCACTCTCTGCCTGTTCAGTCCCTACATTTGGGGCCTACCTGTGTCTGCCCAGCAGCCGTGGAGAACTGGGTACCTGAAAGGGAGGCTAGGATTGAAAAAGGACAGGTGGACGAGAGAAGGATGAAGCCAAGACAAAGGTTTCTGATCAGAGCCTGAGCAATACAGATGTGGATGCTTGCAGTCAAACATCAGACTGTGAGCATCGGGAAACCAATGGAGGAGTTAAGGGAAGGACTGAAGTAGTTGAAGGGGTTTGCAATCCCAAAGGAAGAACCACAACATCAACCAAACGGAACCCCAGAGCTCCCAGGGGCTAAGCTACCAACCAAAGAGTACACAAGGAAGGATCCATTGCTCCAGCTGCTTATATAGCAGAGGATTGCCTTATCTAACATCACTGGGAGGGAAGGCCCTAGGTCCTGTGGAGACTCGATGACCCAGCATAGGAGAATGCTAGGCACTGAAGCAGGAGTGGGTGGATGAGTGGGAAATCTCCCTCAAAGAAGCAGGGGGGAAGTCATGGGGGTCGGGGTTGTGGAGGGGAAACTGGGATGTGGAATAATATGTGATATGTAAATAAATAACATAATCAATAAAAAAGATGTACCTCTTCCAAAAAAAAAAAAACCATACATACTCTTCCTTCTCCAACAGTTATACTAGTTGTGAACCAAACTTTTAAATATATTAGCTTATATGAACCAGTATTATTCCAAACTTCACAATTTTCAAATTTTTGGTTGCTAAAATATTTTTCTTAAGTTAGGTAAGAATAGTCACATAATTTACCATGTAAACAAATTTTCCTCATTTTGTTCTGGTTACCATAAAAGCATTACCATTTTACCCCCAAACTACCAATAAGTAAAATTGAAAATTTACACATTTGCATGCAGTTCTAGTATAAGTCTGAATTAGTATCAGTGATGAACAATGACTAATACTTCTTATGTATAATGAATAACAAAATAAAACAAAATCAGTCTGAGTGTATTGTTCTTAACTCATATCTAACATGTACATACAGTCAACCTACACACAAGCAACTACATAGTTGCATTTTACAATACTAATGTTAAAAATATAATAGATATACATAGTACATGCTTACATAATATTGCAAAATTTTTACATTTTTAGGCAACTGGATTAAGTACTGGGGTGGTTTTTCGGTATTTTATTCCTTTTTCTCTCTACATGTATTTTCTGAGACATGCTTACAGTATGTGTGTGCCAAAATAAAACTTAAGGTTTAAATACTTGTGTCTTTCCCCATAAGAAGAAATAATCTGAAGAATAGTAGTTTAAAAAGCAAATATAATATAATATTTGTATTGTACAATATTTTATAGAATGTCATAGTTTTGGTTTGCTTTCTGTTTCTTCATAAATAAGTTCTGCTTATTCATTCTACAGAAATATGACTTATGTTTTGGTTAACTGAAAAAATATTTTTATAAAATACAGTGCAGGGCAGATTAATAGAATATTAAGCTACCATTCATCCTAGAATTATTTTTATGTTAGCCTTCCTTTTATTTGTTTAGAATAACAAGTTACTTTTTCCTCTTACTCATAAAGCATTATAATAATTCCCTACACTTAGAAATATGGTTATTTACATGTTGTCATTACAAAAGGCAAATGAATAAATGAAGAAAATTAATCATTAAGAAACCAAGTACTTTCAGATCAGAAGGTCAATAATAACGGCCAAAATAGCAGGTAAATTCTTCTACTTTTAAAATGCTAGTCAACACTTAGGGAAATTAATCATTTTTTTTAACAAATTAACTTTTTATATTTTATCATTAATATCTAGGTTCAAAAGCCTTTATAATCAATGTGTACTACTTTGAATATATTTTTATGGTAAATGAGGGATCTGGCTACTTCTTGTTATGTTTCCAAATATCTGAAATAATTTTGCAAAATATCTTTTATTTTATTTGAGTATAGATTTACTATGTTTTATTTTTTGAGGTTATAATTGCATAATTCCCTCCTTCATTTTTCTTATTCCAAACCTGCTCATATTTCTCTCCTTGATCTATTTAAAATCTTTGGGATTTTTTTTACAAGAATTGCTGTTTGTACAGTAATTGTTTTAATGCATATGTATATATGTAGATACATATATATTCCTAAAAACATAAACAAAACCTGTTGAGTTCATGTATACATATTTTCAGTGGTGACCATTGGGTATTGGATCAACAATTGATGATCTGTTCCCTGGGGAAAACTCATTTTTCCTATTGCAGCATTCTTTACTAGGCTGTAGATTTTAGTATAGAGGTGAGGTTTTGTGAGTCTCCTATCTCCACTCATCTACATTAGCATATCTGTTGGTGTTGTCAGACTGTAAAAGCCAGAAGACCAAAAGTATGATTTGAGATTGTGTTTTCTTTCCGTTTTGCCTTTTCTCACTATATTACTAAATTTTAACTATTAATGTTTTATATATAGCTTATTTTCTCTACCTTGACTAGATAAATTGTAGAGTTCTCTTGTTAATATGAAATGGTAAAAGGAAGCATAGCATGTATTATATAATTAATAATATCATTTTAACATTTCAAAGTCCATCAGAAATTAGTTGGTTATGCCCTAACAGCCTTACTGGCATTCTAGCTGTGGCATTTGTATTGCCAACACATTGTATAGACACACAGTTTCTACAACTGGAAACATTTTAATGAATTTTCTCCCACAGTAGCTGACACAACTCCTTCTGGTACCATGAGGCTGCCAGGAGTTAGCTACCAGAATAGTCCCGGGGCAGTGGTGGTGCACGACTTTAATCCCAGCACTTGGAGGCCAGCCTGGTCTACAGAGCGAGTTCCAGGATAGCCAGGGCTACACAGAGAAACCTTGTCTCGAAAAACCAAAAAAATAAAAATAAAAATAAAAAAAATAAAAAGAAAGAACAGTTCCAATTTGATTCTCTGCATCTTGTGTCGAAAGTGTATGGTATTTCCAGACATAGGCACTTATCATCTGTTTCTAGTGAGCAATGGAAGGTGATAACAGTAGCCCTCATTTGTTTGAGAGTTTCTGGGATTCCTCTGACAAATAACTCATAAGAAGGGACACCAGAAGGTATGGTTTCTGGAATAGGATCATCCTTTTTCGCAGGGTACTTCTGATTTTATTATCCTCACCCCTTCATTGTATATTTAGTATATTTCCAAATAATTTTCTAATACCTCCTTTATTCTATTTCATTCTCCCATAAATCTCTATTATTTTAGAAGTTAAGTTTATAGAGTCATGTTTGAAGTTTATTCTGTTTCAACATATATAGAGATGTAAAAACAGAGGAAGAGAACATAATTTAAGGTGGGGGAGGTTAATATAATTTCACCCACAATTATACAAGAAATTTCCTTGATTTCCAAACAATTCAATGTCAAAGAGAATATATGCATTTTCCTTTATGAGTTTTGGAAAAGGAAAAAGGTCAGACAGACAAAACTAATTCTATAAATAAATGGAAATGGAACAATGAGGAAGAGATTAAACTTCTTCAAGTACGGAAGCAGATCAGATATTCTAACTTAGTGTGTGGAACTTTAGGTGAAAAACATGGCTAGATTATTTGGGGAAGAAGCAGAAGTGGGAACATAAGCCATTACATATATTCTCTACTATGTTTGCACCTTCTTTGTTGGTTTCTTAAAAGAGAGCTCATTATATAGTCCATGACCATGACCTGGATATGTAGCCTTGGATATACATGAGGTATTACTCTGTATCTGCTCCTGCTGTGTTAGAATTACATTTGTGTAAAACTAGACTTGGTCTTTGATTAACTTTTAGTAGGCATTATTCATCTACAATTTGTTATGTAAGAAATAGTATCTTTTTCAAGATTTATTATCATTACAATGATGGAAATTACTATATTGACAATACAAAAGAAAAGATATAAGCAGATCTGATGTGTTCCTAGATATGTCATATATTCAAAATTGTTCTTGGTCTAGAACAAGAAAAGTAGTTTCTAAAAGGCTGCTGGTGTAATTCTATATTTATACATAGTAGAAAGCAACTATAAATTGATTTTACACACTAAAAACATTAAATAAATTGTTTTAATAATTACAATTGTAAAAGTGGAATCACATAACCAAACAGAAATTAAGATATCATAATATTGAAAGTTACCTGCATTTTCTTCTACATTTACCTACTAGAGTTTTATAATTTTGTGTTTTCCTTGTCCATGTAAGTATTGAAACATAATTTCAATAGTGCTAATTAATAGAACTTTTTGTGTCAGTTTATAAAACATTCATCCTATTCACCTTACATTCTTCAATAACTGAAACTAATTGCCTTCAAAGTCTCTAAGTAATCTTATAATTTCAACTTCCCTCACTTGCTTTGCTCTTTTCCACATCTAATGGCTGTATTTTGGATTTATCTAGCTTCTTACAAGCTTATGCACTTCGGTTTTGTATTTTTAATCTCTGCTGTTACACTCACCAGAACACCAACAGTACAATCAATGAAAGAAAATGATAGGTAGGTAAAATATAATTATTGATTATTACTTTATTGTGAAAAAATAAACTTTTTTGAAATTTTTTATTAGATTCTTTCCTCATTTACAATTCAAATGTTATTCCTTTTCCTATTTCCTTTTCCTCTCTGAAAATGCCCTATCCCATCACACCTCCCTTGCTTCTATGAGGGTATTTCCTCACCTACCTACCCACTCCTCCTTCTATATATTGGCATTTCACTACACTGGGGCATTAAGCCTTCACAGGACCAAGGGCCTCTTCTCCCATTGATGTCCAAAATAAGCAGTTCACTGCTATTTTCACAGCTGGGACTACGGGTGGTTCCATTTGTACTCTTTGGTTAGTGGTTTAGTCCCTGGGAGCTCTGGGAGAAGAGGGATCTGGTTGGTTGCTATTGCTCCTCCTATGTGGTTGCAAACCCCTTCAGCTCCTTTAGTCATGTCTCTAACTTCTCCATTGGGGACCTTCTGCTTACTCCAATGGTTGGCTGTGAGCATCCACCTATGTATTTGTCAGGTTCTGGCAGCTATAACAGGCTCCTGTCAGCAACCACTGCTTGGATCCACAATAGTGCCTGGGTTTGGTAATTGTATATGGTATGGATCCCCACATAGGGCAGTCTCTGGAATGGCTTTCCTTCAGTCTCTCCTCCACACTTAGTCTCTGTATCTCCTCACATAAGTATATTGTTCCTCCTTCTAAGAAGAATCTACACTTTGGTCTTCCTTCTTCTTGAGTTTCATGTGGTCTATGAATTGTATCTTGGCTATTCCAAGCTTTGGGGCTATTACCTGAGGACACAACTATACCACTCCTGGGTATACACCCAAAAGATGCTCCAACATGTCATAAGGACCCATGCTCCACTATGTTCATAGCAGCCTTATTTATAATAGCCAGAAACTGGAAAGAACCCAGATGTCCTTCAACAGAGGAATGGATACAGAAAAATGCACGTTTACACAATGGAGTACTGCTGAGCTCTTAAAAACAATAACTTCATGAAATTCTTAGGCAAATGGGTGGAACTTAAAAAACTAAGTATGAGTGAGGTAACCCAATCACCAAAGAACACACATGGTATACACTCACTGATAAGTGGATATTAGCCCCCAAAACAAAAACAAACAAAAACTTTTAAGTGGATGGAAAGACAAGAAAACAGGAGGGCAAAATATTTGAAGTGTTATCTCCTAGATGATTTATATGCAATTTTAAAAATGGTGAGTATTTGAATGGAAGTTTTTTGTAAGTAGATATATAAGCATCACATGATCTGCTGCTGACTATGAAATAGAAGTGTAAGGAGTTTAGGACAGAAAAACAATAATATCTGTCTATATTATTAGAAGGGCTAACATGGAAGATATTTCTACTATTAGTCACCTGGATATAGACCAAGGGAACCAACATAATTCTTCAAAACATGAAATAAATACAGTTTGAAGTGTTTTCTAACATACCACTTATACATTTCATATAAAACGTTTACTATTTGATAGTTTCTTCACAATACCAAAATAATGCATCTAGAAAACCTATACTTTATTCTCTCTCT
>JADRCC010570067.1:0-13096 GCA_019843855.1 Hylomyscus alleni | reverse complement strand
GGGGGAACCACTCAGCTAAGTGTGACTTCCTAATACAAGTGAATTATGGTATGAAGCTTCTCTAAGTTTGGGCTTGTATTATACAGAAAGAGTTACTTAATACAAAGTCTATTTTATAATACACATTCAACTGAGGCTGGGAGACCTGCAAATTAGACTCACCCTGTTCCAGTGCCTTGGGTAACAGTAAGTGAGAAATAACCATGGATCCTGGGACAGTAAAACAGCCTGTGGTTGGTGTGTCTGTCCAGAAACTACAACCTAACAATGGTAGACAAGTTTGCTTACCTTATGGGGCAGTCCAATTCATTTTCTATGCTTCCAACTGCATGGAATAGCAGTGGGCTGATTAGATCCAAGTTCCTCTTTCATTTGACAGTTAAATGGGACTCTCACTCTGGCAAGGATAGATTTGTACTGAGTATGCAAGTATCTGACATATAACTAAAACCAAATCAGTTCCCTAGTACTCGGAATATATCACATTGGCCCACATGCTGTTATTGTATGGATATTTTACACATAGGATCTTGGGTGGGATGAGAAGGAAATGAAGCAAAGGGAAGCAGAGGTTTTCAACCATAAATGTAAACCACTGGGGGAAGGAAGAAAGAGATTTCCAATGCAGGAAACTTTACAAACAGCTGGAAGCTCAAGAGCAGAGTTCTACATACTGTAAAAAGATGGCAGGCACAGTGCAAAGAATAGATGATTTTGCTTTAAATCAGTGCCCATCATCGCCTGCCCATATGCTGATGGTAAATTAATTGATCTGTGTCTGCAGCTTCTTAATTATACAATCGATTGTAAATATCTCACTGGTAACAGTTTTATGTGTTTAGAGAAAAATGCACTTTTTGAAAAGCATCACCTGCAGAGTGCAGGACAGAACAGCTGCTAAATGGGGTTTGTTTGAATCTGCTGCTGATAGAAGGTAGTTGTATCAGGCATCTCTACAGCAGAGATGGGGAAGGATGGTTGGTCCCCTAGAATGGGGAAAGATGGAGGACAGAGATGAGTTGGAGTTGGTGGACAGAAAGGATTTCCCACTGAGGTCATCACAAGAGTGAAAATTGTTTTTCCTTGCTGGGAGCTATTGCCAGTTAGTAACTGTTGAAGGAGCGAAAATAATTTTCTTTTAGGGAGGGAGGGAGGGAGAGAGAGAGACAAGACAGGGGAGAGGGAAGGAAGGGGAAAGAGGAGAGGGGGAAGGAAGAGGAAGGGAAGGAGAGAGAGAGAGAGAGAGAGAGAGAGAGAGAGAGAGAGAGAGAGAAATGACTAAAGTTTCATGAGTGGCAAGAAACCATATGTTTTCCTTTACAGTGTCTTCTTTTCCAATCAATACCGACCATCCAGCTCAATAGCTTCAGCAGCTAGTTTTTGCTATTTGTGAATCAAGTACAGTTTATCCATTGCTTATCTTTTCTTCCATTAGCAACTCTGTTTATGACAATATCCATTAATCATTTCCAAGGTGGCAAAAGTGAACTTTGCAAGCTTCTGCAATGCTTGCTGATGCTCTTCATGCAGGTATCCACAAGAATGTCCAATAAAAGTCTAATTCCAGGGGTGACTCTCTTTAGAGAGCATAGATTAATTAATTCCCAGCCGTGTGACAGCCATTAGACAATTTTTTTCTTCCTTCTATATTCACAATCCACAATTTTCTTAGATATCCCTCCCTGTATTAGTTACATTTTACTACTTTTATTTAAAAAAAAAAGACACCATTAGCAAAGACAACATAAGAAAGAATCATTTAGGCTTATGGTTCCAAAAAGATAGTCCGTAATAGCAAGGAGGCATGTCACCTGGAGTAGGGAGCTGGTGAGATCACATATCAACCATTCAAAGGAAACAGAGAAACTGGGAAGTAGGGAGAGCCTATCTACTGATAAGAGCCCATTTTCTAAAAGGTCCACAACATCCCAAACAGCACCACCAATCAGGACCAAGTGTCCAAATACAGGAACCTGTGGGGGTATTTCTCACTCAAACCACTTACACCCCTCTTTCCCTTTTGGTGGTTTAGTCAGCATTCAGGGATCATTAGAAGATAAGCCAGGGGAAAAAGCTTACAGGCACCCTATCCAGTTCATCATGGGAGAACAGAGTCAGAGAAGTAAGGAGCCTTGGCTCAAACCACAAACACAACAATGCTACATGCACATATTATACCTGGGTGTGTTTGAATGAAACTCCTGATAATGACACAGTGCTTTCTGCATCTTTCCAACAAGGTCACGAAAGAGCTGGCTCACTGGATGGTCTCTACAAATGCTGAGAAGTATGCCATCCAGTATGTTGACATGCTGTATAATGGTATTTTAGAGGTCAGCACACATGTAAAAGTACATATGTGCCTATGGATAAATATTCATATTTGATGAAATTACTTTGAATACATTTGAGATATAATTACTCTTAGTAGGGATTTGTTCCTTGTGAGTTTAAACCCTTGTTCATTTTAAAGGAGGAAAATTAACAAGTAATTTTTAAAGAGAATGTCCAAGAATAAGTACTATATCATAGAAACAGGTTCTTTTGTGTGTTCTGGTACTTCACTTGACCTCAAGGAATTTAGTGCTTCAGTGTTGGACTCTCATGAAATTGTTTACCAAGGGCTTGGAGTGTGAAAGTCCTAAGGCTGGGATGATGAGGTGACAAGGAGCCACTCTGGTCTTTTGGGAGAGGTGTCACTTATCCATTCCCTACTGACCCCTCCCTCAGTTTTTTCCTTCTTTCACCCTGTCCTGACTTCTCTCTCAGAAATTGTGACCACTTTCTGAATCTCTTCTGTCATATAATTGTGAGGTAACACCCTAGATCACACAAGTACATTCCTACATTCCACATTCAGAAAAATTTTCAATCAATTTTCTGAGCTTATGGCTAGTTTCTTCATAATAAATAAAATTCTGAAATATACTCACTTTCCATTTGTATAAGAGAAAATCTCATACCTTAAAAAAAAAAAGTCCTATCCTTTCTTTTTACAGTTGGGTATGTGTTCTACTGAGGTGGATAGATGCCTTCTGGATTTACCTCTCAGATTCAGGGAAATTGCTAACAGAGATGGGGACACTTATCCTTGGTGTATGCTGTATCGAACAAAGGTGAATTCGGAAAAGCAATGGAGTATTAGTGTCTCTGCTGTTGTTTTAGTTTCCTTTCCTTGATTCTATGTTTTGTTTGATTTTGATCCATGGATAACTAATAAATTACTTGCTGAAACAGAGAGAGTATCTATGAACTTGACTTATGACCAGGACATCTAGACAATTCTGCCAGTGGAATAATGGAGCATACAAATCTTCAAGTTTTTTTTTTTTTTACAATTTTTTATTTTATTTTTATTAAGTATTTTCTTTATTTACATGTCATATGATTTCTCCTTTCCCAGTTTCCCCTCCAAAAACAAAAAACAACAACCAGAACAAACCCCTGTTCCCTCGCCCCTCTCCCTTGTTGGGTCAAAAATAACAAAGAATTTGGTTCTTAGTCTTTTTGTTTATAATCACTTGTCTATTTGAATTCAAACCAAATTAAAAATTTTCTGTCATTAGAAAGAACGATTTTTTTTTTTTTTATTTTAGGGCTTCAGACCGAACCCAGAACCTCTTGCATGCCAGGCACATGCTTCACCATTAAATTATGTTCTCACTCTGAGAGCTGCCTTTTGATATCTGGATCTTTAAATCTTTGTGTTCTGTGTCTCTGTCTAGTGTCAAAATTGAAGCTCAGACACTGGGGGTATGTCTATAACTCCAGAAGGCCCTTACTTATATGTAAGGAGATGTCAATTTCCTAAGTCTGAGTGATATTCATAAATTAAACTCCAAATTTCTTATAAGATTCTGTTTGTTAAGATAAAGTTATATGTACATAAGTTGAATATTCTTTTATTTTTGTTTTTGTTTTTTTGGTTTTTGTTTTGTTTTGTTTTGTTTTGTTTTTTGAGACAGGGTTTCTCTCTGTAACCCTGGCTGTCCTGGAACTCACTCAGTAGACCAGGCTAGCCTCGAACTCAGAAATCTGCCTGCCTCTGCCTCCCAAGTGCTGGGATTAAAGGCATGTGCCACCACCGCCTGGTGAGTACTCTTTAATACTGTATTCTTTGAGCATTTCATAGATGAATTTTGATCACATTCACTAACTCCAAATTCCTCAAGACCCCTTTTCTAGTACATTCTCTTTTTTAAATTACTTGTTAATTTTTATACCCATCAAGCCCTATGTGCACTGCCCATATATCCTAGGATATATGCCTAACTATGTGATTAGATGTGTCTCAAGTAAACTATTGGATTTGAATGGGATATACAAGGTATAGTACAGATACAGTACAGTATTGGGCAGATTTAAATTTTAAACATTTGCACCAGCACTCCACCATTCTTCTTCAAGAAACAGCTAAATATCTACCTTTTATTAAGAACTTATTCCTACAATCCACAAACCAACCACAAGAAACTCAAGAAGGAAGACCAAAGTGTGGATACTTCGTTCTTTATTAAAAGGGGGAACAAAATACCCATGGAAGGAGTTTCAGAGACAAACTATGGAGCAGAGACTGAAGGAAGGTCAATCCAGAGACTGTTCAACCTGGGAATCCTTCCCATATTCAATCATCAAATCTAGACACTATTATGGATGCCAGCAAGTGCTGGATAACAGGAGCCTGATATAGCTGTCTCCTGAGAGGCTCTGACAGTACCTGACTAATACAGAAGTAGAGACTCATAGTCATCCATTAGACTGAGCACAGGGTCCCCAATGAAGGAGCTAGAGAAAGGACCCAAGGAGCTGAAGGGTTTGCAGCCCCTTAGAAGGAACAACAATATGAACTAACTAGTACCCTCAGAGCTCCCAGGGACTAAACCACCAACCAAAGAGCACACATGGTGGGACTCATGGCTCCAGCAGCATATGTATAGCAGAAGATGGCCTAGTCAGTCATCAAGGGCAGGAGAGGCCCTTGGCCCTGTGAAGATTCTATGCCCCAGTGTAGGGGAATGCCAGGGCCAGGAAGCAGGAGAGGGTGTGTTGGTAAGCAGGGGGAGGGGAGAAGGAACAAGGTTTATTTTTTTCTTTTCTTTTTTTCTTTTTGGAAGGAAAACTGGGAAAGGAGATATCATATGACATGTAAATAAAGAAAATATCTAATTAAAAAAACCAATCACATAAAAAAATAACTCATTCCTTCCTCTGGGGTCCAATTAGATTACATCTTTGACATATTTTGTTATCCTGGTGGAGTCCTTCTCAAGACATTAGAGTCAGAGGGGACAGATGGTCTTGGTGAGTACTATTTTGATTAAGGGTTACCTAGTTTGAAATGCTTCTGCGAGAACTGCCTGTGCATGCACTATTGTACTCACTCACCAGGAGGAAGCATCAGTAGAAGATTAGATAGGGTTTAAGTGGGAAGGATAGTATTTGTAATTCAGATGCACGTGATTTTTAATGCATGGCTGCCACCAGGATTCTTTTTCTTTTAACCTGTACACTCCTGTGTCTGGCTCATCGGAGGAGTTAATACATTTGTACTGATTGGGAAAATGGATGGGTGAGTGGAGGAATGTGAAAATGTTGTGTTTACCTGTGCATGGCTCCCCAATCCATGAATATAATCCATATGATCACATAATGTCTGTGCCCTCCTGAACTGCTGACACTGTCACAACGCACTCATCACTTTTCCTCCTGGATCATTTTTGGTGATGGTATAAACTGAACATGATATGGATCTGTATAGCACACAAGTACCAAGTACCCCTGGAGACCTGGACACACACACACACACACACACACACACACACACACACACACACACACACACTGTTCTTGACCACGCACCAGTTTTCTCCACACTACTGCTTCTTTCTGGAACACTCTCTACCCTATGGCTTTCAGCCAAAAGCCTGCCTCTTCATTCCCAGTCCCCCTGGAATACTGTCAGTATCATCACTCTGAGGCTGTTCTACCAGGAACCCTGTGAAGTTTTTAATGTTATTATTATAATTCACAGGAGTGGCAGCTTAGTATAAAACAGTGGCAAACATTTGAATCTACAGTGTTCTTCTCTTGATTTCTGCGACCTGTGTTCAGGGAGACATGCTGCTCTTGCTGTGGCTTAGTCATTTCTTGTGTGAGATGGAGCTGCTGATACCCATCAGACAGTACTGGGCTGGGGATTAGCTATGTTTCAAATGTTTGTCCAAAGTTGATGCTTAAGATTTGGTCAGACTTTTCCTGTTTTCTTGTTTCTGCAAATACTTTCTTGCAATATATTTTTACCTAGTGAACATTATAAAGATCTGCCAAGGACCTGCTTGAGTTTTTAGCCTCAATGTAGCAGGCATGCCTCCCAGAACAGTGTGAATTCTATAACAGTCTTTTGCATGCATATAACAGGTGTTTGATCAATAACAGAAGGTTTGAATGAAATATGTCCTTATACCCTTAGCAAAATAATAGTCCTCTCATTATCAAGAAGAAGCAGGAGAACAATCAGTCACATAATTCCAAATCTGTTCCATATACTCCATGGGAGTGGAATGATGTGTCAATTAAATGTCTGATTATGCAACAGATATGTAATTTTCATATTCATAAAGCAATCATCCATTATTAAGATTTCTTCTTTTAAATGAAAAGGATCCTTTATGTAGGATGTTAGTAAATTACTTTTATGTGGGGAGAGATGAAATGCATTTCTTTTAAACATCAAAATCTTAATTGGAGCCTTCACAAAGGCTTCCAAAGATGCATTTGTGTAGAAATGGTATTTTATGGGATGGCTTGGATTGCTCCAAAATGAAATGTCTATGCATAAAACTAGTTTGGATTATGAAAATACATGTAAGGAGTGGATGGTTTAAAGCTTTCATATCTTTTTGTCTTTTGGTTGGCTAAAACACCCCTCCCCCACAAGGGCAGGCAAAACTGAAGCCATTGTTCCCACTTACACATAAAGCGAAAGCAGGAGCTGAGCAGTTCCCTGGGAGTCAGAACAACCACTGGTGATTCACACATCCAGCTTCAGTGGGATCCTGGGACAGAGATGATAAGAGGCATGCATCTTTGCCAGGTTTATACTCTGGTATCCAGAGGTCTTAGATGCTCCAAGCTTCATTTTTGCTCCTCAAGACAAAGAAAACGCCAGCATAGGCCCAAGGAAGCCTATGCTTCCTTGAATAAAATCAGCTGAAAACTTTGTTTAAATCACAACCAGCCCTCATCTTCAAGCCCATCCCTACAGCAGTATTTTTGCTAGCATTTTTGTCTCTTGGATCCCAGCCCAGAGTCTGAGTCAGATGTGATACTATACCTTGTTCAGCCTGAGTATGTCCCACTGGTCCTTCCCTCTGCTGCTGCTGACCAGGCACAAGAAACTGCATATGGTGTAGTACATCAAATAACAGTGAAGGCAAAGCTAGGGGTGGTGCAAGGGACACCCATAATCCTTGCACAGCCCTGTCTCTGCCTGCAGGTTTGGACCCCTTCTCTCTGTTCTGGCTACATCCCAATAGTGGCAAAAATCAGACCAAAGCAGTGAGATGTATCCTTTTCATACAAAGAGTGAATGGAAGGATAAATGACAATTACAAAGATTACAAACTATGGGACATTTGAATCGATGTGCTTATAAGTAATTCACATTTATTTTTGTCTTGATGATAAAAAGAGAATGCATCATCTTGTGATGTCTAGATCACATGGAGAGTGCACAGAATATAGAGCACTTCAGACTCCCCACTTTTCTTGGTTTTGTAAATTTTCAAGTTGTTTTGTTTTGTTCTGTTACGTTTGCCCAAAAATGGGATCATGCCACAAAACTTTGATAAATCATTTTTTCACTTACTAGAACACTGTTTTAGATACAATTAAAGAATACTTAAGATCGTTGGTTAACAGTGTGTCATCTTTTATTTTATTTAAGTTGTCTTCTCTATTGTACATGGCAACCTATCTCTTCTACTTTGTTATTGCAAATAATGAAATAACATCTTCTCATAGGTGCAACTTTCTTAGCATTGCAAAGGGGCATCTGTGATTTGGTGCTTTGCTTAGATAGTCTGCAAGAAGAAGTAGCAAAGAAGACCTAAGGTGCTGGCATACACACACCAAGTTGTTAGGAGCCAGGACTATCTCGAAGAGGAAGGTGAAAGTAGTGTAAAGTAAGTAAGTCAAAATTATCAAGAGAATCATTGGTGGTAACTGAAGACATTACAACCTGTTCTTTATTACTCAAGGAATATAGTCATGTGAACTTTAGTTCTGATAAACAAGAATGTAATGGGCAGTTAAGTTGTGAAGGTATGAGCAGACATGGTGATGCATGGTAATGAGTTTCCCAGATGTCTGGAGCATGAACTACAGTCATAATAAAGCCTGTGTTTTTCTGGATTAGTATCATGTTAAGCAATTTGATTTTCATCACCTCTCAGAGCAAACACCTTATTGGTAATTAACATTAAATTTAAAGAGTGTCTCTGAAGCTTACAGGATATTCCCAACTATGCCCCTTAGAAGGGTTTATCAAGCACTAACAAGCAGATATTTGGCCCAAGTATCCTCTTCAGAAAGAGCTTGGTAGACCCAAGCTGAGTGTGATTGGGCATGATATCCAGTGGAGAATCTTCATAACAAATCTTTTTGAATTCTAGTGTCCACTGCTGTGGGTTGTTAAAATATATTCATATACCATGATCACCTTATTGGCCTTGAGAATCCATGTTTTAGAACTTCTGGAGCGCATGGATCAGAGTCAAGCCCTTGCCTTGACACAGGAATGAACAAATGCTTTAATCTTGATGCTTCCTCCCTGTATTCTCTGGGTTAAACCATTCTCTGTCACCCACACTCCAGTGAACCTATCCCCCCTCCCTCTGTCCATTACTCTTGCCTCTAACTGAAGCAGTGCAAATGTGAGTTGCCTTCTGAACTGTAAGCTCTACCATAGAAAGGTAGACTGTAGTATAGGTAACCCCAAATGCAGAGGTCATGAAGAGCATCTCGGTTTAGAATCAAGTCCTTAATAACTATTGTAATGCCACCCTTGGTTGACTAACACAAAGCAATATCTCAAGGTCACACCAGAGGGCAGGGGGTTATTACAGTGGGCAAGAATTCCAGTCTTTTTCTCAGTCATCATGGAGTGGGAAGTCAACCATCCCATTCCAGCCATTTACCCTACAGATCAGAAAGAGGCTTTGTGGAAAAGAAGTATGGTTAGATTTTGGATAAAGGAAGGAGAGTGTTCCTGGTAAACAGTAGAAGAAATGAGATGTGTTCAGAGTTTATTACTATGATGGTCAATCATGGTTAAGCAGCCTCCAGACATGCCTGTTAAAGGACTTCCTGGACTGGATTAATTGAGGACTTTCTAGACTGGGTTACTTGAAGTAGGAAGACTCATCTCAAATATGGGCAGCACCATTCCATGGGCTGGGGGCCCAGATTGAACAAAATGGAGGAAGGGAGCTAGGGAACAGCATCCATGGCTCTCTACATCCCAAATGTAGGCATAGTATGAATTCTTCCTGAACTGTCATCCAGTCTTTGCTGCCATGAGGGACTGAGTGCCAGCCTCTAGATGAAAAGAAACCCTGCCTTTTGTCAGCAACAAAATAGTTACTAAGAAAAGATATTTTAGCTTCCCCTCTCTCTCCCTCCTTTCCTTCCTCCCACCCCTCCCTCCCTTCTTTCTTTCTTTATTTTTGGACATGATTTGGATAGGGAACAGATCATGGCCCTATGTCTAGAGTACTACAAAATACACAGTGGGCTATTTATCCCTTTTTGTACTCACAATTACAGAAGATATATGTAGCTAGACAAATCTCTTGATCTCTGGGCTTACGATGTACTGTCAGTAAAGTAGGAATAATAGCATTCAAACTACATGGTTAGCAAAGGGGATTCAGGACAGACTTTAAACGTTAAATGTCCACTCAGTTTGCTTGCTTATCTTGGGAAGTGATAAGTGGACTGTGGGTTAATACAGAATGAAGAACAAGAAAGCTGCCTTTTTGCAGGGGGAGAGGGAGGGAGACTAGAGAAAGGAAGAGCCTTAAATTGTGTAACCAGACACATGAGAGAAGAAGCTGATTTCACAGATCACAAGGCTGTGGCATTTGCTTGTGGATTTTAAAACTCATCAAGGTCACCTACTTGTGAGGGGCCCACATCAACTTGCCTGATGAGAAGGTGCGGGGTTGACACATAGTGATGTTACCTTCAGCACTGAGGAGGAAGTGGCTCCATGCAGTGCAGAGCAAGGTTACTTTGCAGTTAGCTCAGGAAACAGAAGCATCTACCTGAGTGTCTCCAGCTTTTAATAACCACTTCTGGGCACTGGGAACTCCCTTCTCAGAGACTTTTCAGGGCACTGACAATGTTTTCTTCACCTCCTCTTATTGGCTCAGCAGTCACCCACTCATCTAACATTTCTTCAGATTCTGTGCAAACATCGCCTCCTCTGTGGAGCCTTGTGGGCAAAGCTAGGCAATGACAAGCAGGGCTCCACAGTTCTGCGTACATCCTCATTAAAATTGCTGATCCTGACCATCCAAGCTGATCCCATTACCACAGGGGCCTAGTAGCTGCCAACTTCAACCCCACGCAAACCTCCCTCATGTTTTGGCCACTGCGAAAGGTGGGTGTGAGACCCACAGTGCTCTATACTCTGTATTTCTTCTATTTGAAATGCCACTAAGCCTCTCTAGGAAAAAAAAAAAAAACTTGTGCTTTAAGCTTAAGTTAAAACATCCTACGTTTGTGAGATGCTCCACTGACCACATGAGACAGGAGATCTGCCCAGGATATTATGGTAGCTGGTTTTAGATGCCCTTGCAAATACAGTGTTAAATCACATCTTAGCCTTTAAGTAAGTGCTCATCCGGGGACTTGAGTTTACTCTGAATGAAGAGACATTCGTTCAGGATGTCAGTCACATGGTTGACACCTGCCTATCTTTGCTGGTGCTTTCTCTCCTGTGACAACTCTATGGAATGAATATATCTCCTTCTGTAACCCCCACATTCTGGTGCATGCTAACATCTTAAATGACCCTTAATTTTAAAATCCTAAATGTTCTTCATGCACAGAAGCTATAGCCCCTCTGGAATCCAAGCTGCTATTCAATGGCCTGTCCTTGTTCCTTCATAACAAACCAATAACATTCTGTAGTCTTATTGTCTTAATACCAGATCTCATCCCCCATTTTACTCAAAATCTCAGTCTAATACACACATACTCTATCATCTATCTGTCTGTTTGTCTGTCTATCTATCTATCTATCTATCTATCTATCTATCTATCTGTCATCTGTCTACCTCTCAATTAAAATAAAGTCTCATTAGGCAAGAATTCTTTCTACTTTCACCCCTATGTCACCTTATAAGCAACTCTTCTCCTTTCTTCCCCATCTGTCTGCAGAACAGAGGTGGTTTCTCTTTCTGAGATGCATCTTCCCACCCTAGCTTAGGGCATTGGAACTATTCTTTAACTCCTGCCCTCTTGGGACCTCCCTGTGCTTCCTTCCTTTCTTCTTCTCTTCTCCTTTATCTCCAACACATCCTTTGTGGGTCTTTCTTCTTGGCGTATAAATGGGTCCTAGTTGTTTCAATTCAAAGAAGCTGTTTCATCTCTGAAGTTTCATTTAGTGATTTCCTTCTTCCATTTAGCAACTGAATTACCAGTGAACAGTCCTCTTGCCAAGAAAATGTTAGGCCCGCAGTGATTTCACAGAAGTATTCAAGAATCAGACATCATGAATACAGCGCTAAACACTTCAAAGAAGTGAAACACAGGGATGGTTGTACAATGTAATGTTAAGTGTCTGGTATAACTAATTTCACACCCAGCCAGACAAGTTTGGTAGAACGAAAGGAAATTATGCTTGAATCCCATTCATATACATAAAATATTTCTACAAAAAGCCTTAGCAGTGAGAATAAAAAAGTGTTTTAAAATATATAGCAGATTGCATTAAGAGGAACTTATTCCAGGAGTGTAAATGTTTATCAAAATTATAGAACTCATTAATGGGAGCTGTTATATTAATACAAGTGCAGGGAAGTAGCCCCCTTAATAGATGAAGAAGAGAATGTTTAGTAAAACCTTAAGAAACATTTCAAAACTATTGTAAGAGTAAAATAAATGTCCTTTAATTGATAATTAATGAAAACCTACCATTAAGATAAACTGTGGGCTGGGCGGTGGTGGCGCACGCCTTTAATCCCAACACTTGGGAGGCAGAGGCAGGCGGATTTCTGAGTTTGAGGCCAGCCTGGTCTACAGAGTGAGTTCCAGGACCGCCAAGGCTACAGAGAAACCCTGTCTTGAAAAACAAACAAAACAAAACAAAACAAAACAAAAAAAGATAAACTGTGTATAGACAATATTGAATTGCTACCAAGCATTCACTTTAAAAGGAACTCATGTTAAGGCCACGCACTATTAATTTCTCTGTTTTATGTTCAGCAAGGGTACAATGGCATGGAAAATAAATAATTTGAATAAATATAAACATATTCACCACTGTAACTGTTTACAGATATCACTGAGACATCCATGGGGAACCTAATGAATCAATGAAGGAATTGCAAGAATCAGTACTACATTATAAGCAAATGATGCTTTGGCTTGGCTATAGGCCAAGTGCTTTCCTCCCCTCAAATCCATACCTTGAAACATAATCTCCAGTGTCCTTGGTGTGAGGGGAGGGCTGACAGGCAATGCCAACACCCATGGGCTTACTGTCCTCACTGTAGCACCCAGAAGGAGGTTGTTTGCCTCTCACATACTGTTAGGGCATCCAGGAGGCTCAGTCATGGAAACACAGAGCATCAGCTACAAGCACCTTGATCTATTTTCTAGATTTTAAACTTGTCAAAAAAGAAAACCTTTCAGTTTTAGTAAGCAAAGTAGTCTATGCTATTTTATAAAATCCCATACAAATTCAGAAAGTAGTCAAGAAAAACAAATGTTCTAGACGATTGGATTTCTGTCTGTCAGTGGTTAGAAAGTTGTATTTTTAAAAGGACGTTAAGCAGAAAACGTGGAAAAGGAAATAAAGCAACCCAGG
>JADRCC010570064.1:0-10268 GCA_019843855.1 Hylomyscus alleni | reverse complement strand
TATATATATATATATATATATATATATATATATATATATGTTATATAAAATCTTATATATAGTATAAGATTATAGTAAAATCTTAATAAAGTTTATTGTTTTGTGTTAACTTACAATATGATATGCTCTAAAATTCTATGATAAAAATAATTCTGAAAATTATTTTATTATGAGGGACAAAAATATAGGGGAGGCTAGCATATAACTTCTGATGTTAATTCTTTTAATATGTTATGGGAAACTAAAACAATACATAGGACTAGGGTATGTAATTTATCTTAATAATACACTGTTTACACTGTGCACACATGGTCTCCACTTGAAACTCCAAAAACCACAACATACACAAAAAGAGTTTTCTAGAAATAAGTGCTATTCCTCAAAACACAAAATCAAGTACTAATGCTTTAATTTTTAAAAATAGACAGGAGACCTAATTTTGTAGGTAAGTAATATTTAACATAAATGTAGCATTTAAATTCATTGAAGGTGCAATAGGAATACTGCAGAACTGTGAAGAGAAAGAACAATAATAAAAAGCATGAGAAAATATTTGACACACAGAATAAATAGACACTTCCAACTGGTTATAAATTATTGCTCAAGAAAAGGAGGTATGATAAAGAAGGCCAAAAATATTTACCAGTACATTGACAGGAGAGTTCTCCTAAAGAATGTTAGCATGCCTATGTCTGTCTGTCTGTCTGTCTCTTCCTTTGTCTTTTTCTTCCTCTTTCTCTCTGTGTGTTATTCATACCTCAATGTGTGTTATTTATAGTTTCCCTCATCTCTCTTCCTTTTTAATGATTCCACTAATAACTGTCTAAAGCAAGCATATAGCTTGACAACTTACACATACAACCTTTGTTCCTCTAGCTTTCTCAACTCTTATTTCCTATTACCTGTAAATTATTAAACTGACAGAAAAGTCTGCATCTGAGCATCAATAAGCAAACTCTTTTTTTTTTCTTTTTACTTTGGTAGAAGAGTAGCAATTAAAGCTTCAGTTTTTACATCATGTTTAAAATCCATCACACAGAAATTCATCACATAGATACTGTAACATTTTTGTAGCCATAAAGGAAAAGAACTGTGAGTTACAAATTAGAAGGACTACCCTAAATTGACAGGATTCTTCACAGCAAAAGGTGAGGGATTAAATTGAAGTAGATAGAAAATGAGGGGGGATAAAGAAATACTTACGTCTAGGCACTATGGTTCAAGGCTTTAATCTCAGCATTCAGGAGTTGGAGGCATGAAGATCTCTGAGTCCAAGGTCAGTCTCCAAAGCAAATTCCAGATTAGCCAATCTTAGGTAGTGGAGTAAATTATCAAAAACTGGAAGCTGATAAAGATGTAATCAAACAAAGAGGTCATGTTCCAATCTCTGCGTTAGGACTTGGCAGCTTTGGCCATGTGACTCTGGCTTTAGAGTCAAGAATAGAAGAAAAGGGTTAGAATCTTGTGATTTGCCTAGGCATGGCTCCCATAGACTCATGTATTTGAATGTTTGTCACATAAGGAGTGGCACTATTAGGAAGTATGGCCTTTTTTTAGGTGTGAGCTTGTTGGAGGAAATGTATAACTGTGCAGTAAAGATTTGAGGTGGATATATTCAAACTCCACTCAGTATGGAAGACAGTCTCCTGCATTCTTGAGATCAAGATGTAGAACTTTCAGTTCCATCTCCAGCCTCATGTCTGTCTAACTACCATCATGATTCTCCATAAGATGATAATGGTCTAAACCTCAGAAATTGTAAACCAGCTCCACTTAAATGTTTTCTTTTATAAGAATTGTGACGCTCATGGTGTCTCTTCACAGCAATGAAACACTGCATGTGCATTGTTTGGGCAATAATGTTCTGTAATATAGACCTTTACAAGCATTTATTTTTCATCACCCTGAGGTAGTCTTTCAACATGTTCAATCTCTTCCCTCAGTTTCCTGCACTATAACTTCTGTCCTATTTGGCTCAAGTTTGATGATCCAGGTTTGATTCCTCACACACACATGGAAGCTCAGAATCATTTTTTTAGTCCAGTGCCAAGGGATGCAACATCTTTCTTTATTTCCATGAGTGCTAGTCACGAATGTAAAAATCAGACATGGATATAAGAAAAACACTCCTATAGAGAGGGTTAAAACAATATTACAATTAACCTTTTGCCTATACTTATCACTTACCAGATCACCTTGCAGTCATTTCACAAGGTATTACAGATCTGCCTTTCCTATTCTTCTGTATTAGTACAAGCAACCATCATTGTTCCTGAATCTGCGCTTCCCAGGGTCTATTCCAACTGTCATCTTTCATTTCAGAAAGATCATTTTGAAATTTCCATAAGTGGTAATTAGTCATCTTTCAAAAATATTACTTCAGCCTTATTGAGTAAGATAAAGGTCAAAATCTTATCTTTTTAAAAAAACATTCTATATTCTGGCTATGGGTAGCCTTCAATGAAGTCTCATACAGGTTGGACCTGTTTTTTGTTTTGTGTTGTTTTAATTTTTATGTATACTATCTAACACTTGAAAGTTACTAAACACAGCACACTTTAACTTCTAGTTCATTAATCTTCACTACAAAACTGTTAGACCAATGACCATTTGTTCAAACTTACATCCCCAGGCTTACCTGAACACTTGACAAATAGTCAACTTAAACTTATTTTCCCACCTATTTACCTACTTAATTGAGATTGTGTCTGGTTATTAAAATTATTCATTTAATTAAGATTCAATACACTCCTCACAAATCTACTAGTGTTAATGATGAAAAGGAGACAAAAGCAGCTCCTATTTTATTTATAGTTGGCTATACTATTATTAAGTGCTCTAAGAAAAATAAGTGGCGGGTAAGTCTATACTTAGTAATTTGTCTGGTCTGTCATTAAGTATAGATGACACAGTGGTTGTAACCCATTTCAATATTTCTTAACAGGAAAAGCAAATGTTTACTCTATTTTGGATCAAGTCAAACTGGGTTGCAAAGAGCTTGTTTAGTCCACAATTATTCTGAGCCTGCCTCTGACAGATAACAGGGTGATGACAGAAGGGTTGGAATAAAACACATCAAACTACTCTCCTATCAAGTGTCACTAAACAAGGTAGACTGATGAGCATTTTTCAGGCACCATTAATAATCCTATCATATTCTTGTGCCATTCAGAGAGGTACAGCAATTCTATGATTCATGACACCCACAACTAATCTTTCATTTCCAATGTTACTTACTCTGGGGAGAATATTAATTAAATCAGTTAGAGAGGGATATAGTCTCATCAAGTGCAAAAGCAAACACTTGAAGCACTCTCAACAAGGCTGTATTAATATCAGGTTCATCTACAAAATGCTCTTGGTTTCCAAAAATTACATACTTTAGAAATGGAAAAATATTGAGTTGCAGCATTTCAATGTATTCAAGTATTTTGTTTCATTTCCATAATTTGTTTTTATGCACAACATTTTCATTTTAAAAATGAGAGCAAGCTTAAATTAATTGCTCACTTGCATGATTCCTAATAATTACAAAAATTCTCACGTGGTTTATAAAGTATACTTCATTTTAAGAGATACTTCTGAGTAAGAAAAGTTTAACCTTAATAAGGTCTTAAGTGTGGGTGACCACTCCTGATTTAAAAAATCACCTGAACCCTCAGCTCATTGTATTCATTATAATAAAGTTTTATTATTTACATTAAAACACTCTAGAGATACTAATAGGATTTATTTCAAATTTTCCTCTAATGCTCAGTCAAAAGATATATTGAATAATCTAAGAAATTCCATTTTTTCATTAACTTCTACACTCTATATAATTTCTGAGAACTCCAGCAGCATGCAAGTTACATGATTCAAATATCTTGTGCTTGTCACTTCCCCACTTGTTCTCATTTTGAGTCAGTGATGTTAAGTAAGCTTATAGGTCTCTTCCTACCATTAATGAGCAGAATACCACTGTCTGTCACTCACTTAACAGGAGAATGGATAACATGCTCCCGTTTGCCTTCCTAAAATTTGCTATACATTTAGCTGTAATATTTATGAAACATGTAAACTGAGGAAGAAGAGAAATACAAGATGTAAAATAGTTTATAGTCATTCCCAGCTGTCAGCACACTGAAATGAAGAATGCCATCCCAGTATCTACTAAGTTTTAACCAATTTAGTGTCATAGCACAACTGTGGTACTCCACCATAAATAGAAAGCAATTCTCTCTCTTCTGGTCCACAAGTTCATCATTTCTTAGACCAGAGTTTAATCTTCCTGAAGAGGAGAAGTTTTAAATTATTTTTCCCTGGAGAATTCCCACCATAACCTAGAGAATGGAATTTGGGAATCAAGATGGTCGCATGATTTCCTGTGTCTGGGCTCAAAGACAGTAAATAGTATTGCATGTGGCCTGACAAGACAGCAGAACAAATCATAGCACGGTGCCTCACTCTGAGCTGAAACTCCTAATTTTAGTTTAGGATGAAGACATTTTCTCTCAAATAACCTCTTCTGGGAATGATTTGTTCTAACAAAAGCAAAAATAAAGAAGGAGAGAAAGAAAGAAAGAAAGAAAGAAAAAAGAAAGAAAGAAGAAAGTTTGGATATAAAGTAGTACCATCTTCCTTCAACAAATCATAGTTTTTATAACAGTATAGTGAAAATCCAGTTTAATGAAAAACATCATTTTTATACCTCAGTGGGAAGGCTGGTTAGCTTAAGATAAACCCAACTAGTACCATTAAAAAAAAAAAAAAAAAACACGTCTTGGAACAGCTACTTCATAATTTCCTATCTTCAAGGTTACTCTGTATTGACAGCCTGGCTATCTATCTGCTTTGTATGTGTGAGAAAGAAAAGACAGACCAATACTCTCATTCCCAGTCAGAGCAGGAAAGAGCAGCTCAATTTCTACCTAACCACAGGAATTCCAGGCAAACCTCGAAATCACAGTTTTTAAGTTCCAGCATTTTGATACTAAGTGTTCATCACAAATGCTCAGTGGGCAGCGAATCCTTTGCTTGTCACCAAGGAGAGTTGATATACTGTAAACTTTTTCTTAAGTTTATCATTTTCCTTCCTGGCCACCTCTAATTAACCTCGTACCACTTAAGACTTAAGACTAAATCATTAAGCAATTAATCATGAACTGCCTTGGAAAATCTTTTTTCTATTGTTCTCCAGTATTGCCTCTAATCACACACTCTTTTCCTTTATCTTCAAAACTCAATGATAAAGTTAGAGAGGGCAATTGTGGAAGGGAAGAAATTTTACATCTTTCAAATTTCATCAAATTATTTCCCTGCGCTAAATAAATGATTAGCAACTTTATCTATGAACATTTTCAGAACAGTATGGTTTCTATTTGCTGTTGTAAGCACATACTTGCTCAAGATTTTATAAACAATTGATGGTACTGAAAGTCTAGTGTACTACTTTGAGGAAAATATTACCCTCGAGAAATAAGAAGTACTCAGAATAGTATCTCTTTCTGACTGACTATCTTATTATTTGTCTAAGATTTTAATTGAGAATTCTCTATAAAACTGTGCATCTATCTGTAACAGTTCTCATTCTTTCCAAGATTTGGGAGCATCTGTGTGTTTTAATGATAATATATGCTTCTGGCCAATGAGTATAAATGCTTACATACCCTACAAAACCCACCCATTCTATTATTAAATCAAAAATCCATGTTTTATGCTCTTGCTTAAATATTCCAATTCTTCCCCATTATAACATTAGTTCAACATTGAATTAAATTCCTATCTTCAATTTATTTCCATCAAATTTTGTTAGACATTCATTTGCCCTTGAACACCTGTTTTCTTTTTGATATATCAATTATTTGGTACATTTATAGATTTTAGTCTAAAAGAAAGCATGTCAGCCTGTTTTATCTACAAATAACAATTACTCCTTCAACTCATTGTCTAAACATTTCCTCCAGTGTAAATAAATTCACCTATTGATGTCCTAGGAAAAACTATGAAAAGGACCCTTTTTCTTTTTGTTCTTTCTTCTTTGTTTTGTTCTGTTTTTCAAGACAGATTTGATCTGTGTAGCCACTGACTGTCCTACAACTTGCTCTGTAGATTAGGATGGTCTTGAATTCAGAGATCTATCGGCCTCTTCCTTCCAAGTGCTGGGATTAAAGACATGTCCCACCACACCCCCTTTGACAAGGACTCATAATTTTTAATAGACTTTCTTCATCTCCTTTGTATGGTATCACATGTTTGTTGTTTACATATATATGTAAGTATATATCCCTTCTCCTTGTTTCTAGTAAAAACTACATATTTACATCCCAGTCATTTAATTTCTATTTCCAGAAAACTCATTTATCATGGGAGAAAAAATGCATATTTGAGATTTTAAGCATATCCTTTAAAATTGCAACTGTGTTACTGGTGTCAAATGCAAGACCAAAACAAGAGATAATTGAGGCTGCTACCCAGTATAGTGCAATGCTTCTCTAATTGTGTGTCTGTATTATTGGTGTTAGTTTATATCTATACATGGAAAGTTTAAAAATAGTAATTTATATCATATTTCAAGCTACTTGATTAAACGAATTATCTTCCTTCAATACTTCTGTAATATTTTTGAGTTTCAATTGAGGTTTACTTACATAAACCCTTATCACCTTTTCACGAATCCGTACTGTTGTTTTACACTCCTCAATCTTGTATTTAACTCCCTCATCCTTCTCTCACCTGCCAGTTTTCCCATTTTTTTCTGATAAAACCTTTTGTACCCTGTTATCCCTTCTCCATTACTCTTCTGCCCCTTGACCCCACATTGGTCCATTTTTACCTTAATTTTTATTTTCCTTTTCCTAATTTTTCTACAATATTACTCACATTTATTATTATTGTTGTTGTTGTTGTTGTTAATTTATCTTTAAATAATTTTATTATTTATTTGCTTTCCAAATGTTGATTCCCTTCCTGGTCCCCCTCTCCCAGAATTTCCCACCTTTCCTCTTTGCCTCTGTGAGGGTGCTTTTCCTGGGGAATCTTCCTTCTCTGGAGAGTCAAGTCTCTACAGGACTAGGCACATCCTCTCCCACTGTAGCCAGAAAAGGCAGTCAGTTCTTAGCTGCATGTATGCTGAAGTCCTCAGACCACCTCAAATGTCCCAAATGGAAAACTGAGGAACTGACATGTCTCCTAGTCAGTCAGCCTGCTGGGAATTGATGGGGTTTGTTTTATTTGATTGATTTGCTTGGCATAGCTAAAGGCGCCTTTCCCTCCCTCCCCCCTTTAAACTTTGTTTTGTAAGACTTGTTTGAAACCCAAACAAGTCCAAAAGACTCACTCTGACTGTTACCTTTGTCCAGGCTATCCCAAACTTCTATATGCTCTCATTTTACTAAAAGCAAGTGCTCCCTGGAATCTCTGGGACCTTTTTGAGGCATTTAAAGCAGAATATAAAGAGTGTTCTCATATCCTTCCTTAATCCTGGGGGTTGGGCTGTCCCACTTGTATCATAGTTGTTTTTATTATTACTGATATGTTCCGCTGTTTTCAAATGTGAACTTGTGTACAGATGTGCAGATTCAATGTTCTTGTTACAGATTGGATATTTTTTTATTTGGAAAAAAAAAATTCTTTTGTATTCTTTTTGGTTAGTGGCTTAGACTCTGGGAACTCCCGGGGGTCCAGGTTAGTTGACACTGTAGGTTTCCCTATGGCCTTGCCATGCACTTCAGTCCCTTCAATTCTTCCTCTTACTCTTCCATAGAGGTCCCCAACACCAATCCTATGGTTGGCTGTAAATATCTGCATTTGTCTCAGTCAGCTGCTGGTAGAGGACAGTTGTATTAGGCTTCTGTCTACAAACATAACATAGCATCAGTAATAGTGTCAAGGATTGGTGCCTGTCCATGGGAAAGATAGCTAGTTGGGCTGATCACTGGTCAGCCTTTCCTTCAGTCTCTGCTCCATTTTTGTCCCTACATTTCTTTCAGACAGGAATAGTTTGGGGCTAAAATTTTAAAGGTGAGTTTGTGCCCTCTTCCCTCCACAGAGGGTCCTATCAAACTCCTGAAAATAGACTGTTCAGGTTCCTCTTCCCTCTGTTGGACATTTCAGCTAATGCCACCTACATTGAGTCCTGGTTGCCTCTCACATTCCAGGTCATCAACTTTTCTTGCCTGACAATCACATTATTGAAAATTTTATTCTGGTTTCTATGGTTAGAATCTATGAAAGCATACGTAATAAAAGGGGTTAAATTCAAAGTATGTGCCAACATCTTGGCTCTTCAGGGACTAAGGGAATCATAATGGCAGTGACCCAATCTAAGGGAGGTTGGTTTGGCAATTCAAAGCATCCATGACAAGAGAAGAGTGTGAACAAAGATCTGGCCATGCTGGGAAAGCAGTTTCTCATGCCCTTCATGCACACTCTCAGAGAGAAGTGGGCAGCTTTCCACTCCATCTGTCTTAGGTTTATAGCACAAAACAAAGCACTTACTAAGATGGTTCAAGAAAAGAAAGTAAAAGCCTGTGGGAGGTTACTGGTTATTTTGAGGCTTGGTAGTTGGAAAAACTTCCACAATTACTTCTTCTAGGTAGAGAAAGAAAGCCAGTGAACAGAACATGAGAAAGGATTTGGATACACAAAATGGAAAGAAATGACCAGTAAATATATTCTGCCACTCTGGAAATTTTTCTCCTATGAAGGAAACACCTTCATTCTGTTGCTATGAAACAATGAGACCCATTACACTCAGGTCAAAAAGACCTGTGGCTGGACAAAGAGTGCAACTCTTTACTTTCAAAGAGAAAGTGCAATCATCTTGAGGCTGATAACATGCATTGGCATGAGAATAAGTGGAATAAAGTTGCTAGTTGAAGAACAAAAACACTTGAAGCAAAATGGGCCAAGACAAGAGAAACATTTGGCAGTCATGGATTTTGATGGGCTAAAAGGGTACAAAAAGCATACTACCAACAACAAGGCACTCAGGCCCTCCAGAAGTATAAGCTTGGATGAGAGAAACTCTGAACTAATAGTGGTGATTCCAATCCATAGCAAGAAGGAACTGCAGTTAACTCTTGGGAAGAGGATGATAAAAACAAACAAAACAACTACAGCTAACTCAGAGAAACAAATAGTTGAGAGTTAATCATGGTAGTTATCCTATGTGAGCAACTACAAATGCTAGAAAAATATTCAAGAATAAACAGAAAAGGAATAAATTTGTCAGGGTCATAACTAGATTCTAGTCAGTTAACAGAGAATCAATGAACATTAAATTAGATCAATATAACTTACCTGGCTGGGTGATTGGAGAGATGACTCAGTAGTAAGAGTTTGAACTGTTCTTGCAGCTTGGTTCCAGGCTTTGGTACCAAGTACCCATGATGGATAGGTTATAACTATGTTTGATTTCAGCTCCAGTAGTCTAAGGATCCCTTCTGGTCTTTAAGGGAGTCTGTGTACATGTATTACACAAACACAGAGACAATTACACATAAGTTAAAATAATTGATAATTACCTAGTCTATAAAACAATTATAAAAAATCAGAAGAGAAAGATAAAAAGAATGTGTAGGAACTAAACAAAATTTTAAATGGTCTAATAGTTTTTATAATTTGTTTTAAAACAGAAAGATGGCATGATACTGAAAATTTTAAGTAATAGTAGAAAATATATACCACACAAACATTTGAGTGGAATGTCTGCATTGTATTCACAGTTTGTATAAAAGATGAAACACCTGAATTACAGTCGATTTTTAAAAAGAGTAGTGGATTAATTTATTTTGTGAATTAGAATATTTGGCTATATTATGTACACGTAACATATATGAAGGAAGACAGTGTTATAGTAAGGGAGTTATGGATGGCTATGAGCTACCATGTAAATACTGGGGCTCAAACTGGGCTCTTCTGTAACATTAAGTGTTCTTAACCAATGAGCAATTCCATAGCCTCATAATCTAGCTAGAAAGGAAGAGAGAAAGAAAGAAAGAAAGAAAGAAAGAAAGAAAGAAAGAAAGAAAGAAAGAAAGAAAGAAAGAAAGAAAGAAAGAAAGGAAGAGGAAGGAAGAAAGGAAGGAAGGGGAAAATGAAGCTAAAAAGAAGGAAGAGGAAAAGTCAATAAACAATTGTAGGTAAAGATTAGCAATACAAAATTCTACATTGAATTAAAAAGGATTAAAATATAATTCAAAATAGATTAAAGTCCACTCTTTCATGCAATAAGAATAATAAAGAAGTGAAAAAGTTTACAATACTTAAAATACATTTTGTGTTAA
>JADRCC010570063.1:0-18699 GCA_019843855.1 Hylomyscus alleni | reverse complement strand
ATATATATATATTCTGTATTACATATTATGTATGGTTGGGGCAGTGTTCAGGATTAATATTTAAAACTCCTCCCAGTTTTTATCTTCTCACCTCCCTTCCAGATAAAATCTTCCTCTGTCTCGCCTTAGAAAGAGCAGGTTTTTAAGCGATAACAACCAACATGACAAAATAAAATATAATAAACTAAACAAAGATGCATGACTCCTAAGCTGGACAAGGCAACCAGACAGAAGGGAAGGAGCCTCCAAAGCAGGAATAAGAATCAGAGACTCACTCATCCACATACTCAGGCGTCCCGCAAAAATGCTAAGCTGAAAGCTATAGTATATAAGCAGAGGGCCTGGCTCAGACCCATGCAGACCCTGCGCTTGCTGTTTCAGTCTCTGAATTTGTATGAACCTTGCTTAGTTGATCCAGAGGGCCTTGTTCTCCAGTTGTCCTTCATCCACTCTGGCTCTTACGCTCTTTCTGATCCCCCTTTCACAAGGTTTCCTGAGCTCTGGGGGGACATGTTTGATGGAGACATCCCATTTGTTGCAGGAAGAAACTTTTCTGATAATGACTGAATAAGGCACTGATCTATGAGAAAGCAAAATTATCTTTGGGAGTCATTTTAGTGATCCTTTTGTTTGTTTGTTTTTGTTTTGTTTTGCTTTGTTTTACTCTAGGTCCCTGGGATATCTAGCCACTAGTTCTTGGTCACCCAAGTAGTGGTGGATATGAGTTCCATTTTTTTGGAGTGGAAAATAAGTCAAATCAGACAATGATTTGCTACTCTCACAAGTTCTGTGTTACCATTGCTCTGTCGGCTGCTTGGTGGGGATTTCAGAGGGCAGTTATGATAGACCACTGTTTGTAAGCACACGGTAGGATCAGTAATAGTGTCAGGCACTGGGGCCTCCCCTTGATCTGGATCCCAGTTGGTGCCTGTCACTGGACCTCCTTTTTCCTTAGGATTCTCTCCAGTTTTCTTCCTGAAGTTTTTTCAGACAGGAACAATTCTGGGTCAGAGTTTTGACTGTGGGATGGCAACCCCATTCCTCCACCCGATGCCCTGTCTCCCTACTAGAATTTGACTCTACAAGTTCTCTCTCCCCACTGTAGGGCATTTCATCTAAGGTCCAGAGAGTCTCTCTCCTACCACATCTCTGGTACATTCTAGAGGCTCCTCCTACCTCCTACCTTTGAGTTTGCCTGCTTCCATTCTTTCTGCTTGCCCTTAGGGCTTCAGTCTTGTCTGTCCCCCAGTACCTGATCGGGTTCTGCTCTTCCCCTCCTTGTCCCCCTCCCCACACAGGTCCCTCCCTTCTTCCCTCTTCCTGTGATTGTTTTCTTCATCCTCCCAAGCGAGATTGAGGCATCCTTTCTTGGACCCTTCTGCTTGTTAAGTTTCTTGAGTTCTATGGATTATATCCAGAGTATTCTGTGTTTTGGGCTCATATCCACTTAAAAGTGAGTATGTACCATGCATGTCTGTTGGGGTCTAAATTACCTCACTTGGGATGACATTTTCTAGTTCCATCTGTTTACCTGCAAAACTCATGACATTCTCCTTCTTAATAGCTGGGTAATATTCCATTGTGTAAATGAACCACATTTTCTGTATCCATTCTTCTATTGTGGGACATCTGGGTTGTTTCCAGCTTCTGGCTATCACAAATAAGGCTGCTATGAACATAGTGTAACCCATGCCCCTGTAGAATGGTGGGATTTCTTTCTATTAGATATGTACCACAGTATAATTGGGTTATTTTATTTGTTGATGTCCAGTTCCTCAAGTTCTTTATATTTTGGATATCAGCCCTCTGTCAGATGTACAGTTGTCTTAGTTTGGGTTTAATTGATGTGAAGAGACACCAAGACCATGGCAACTGTTATAATGTAAAACATTTTGGTGACTGGATTAGAATTTCAGATGTTCATTCCATTTTCACCATGGTGGTAAGCACAAAATCATGGAGGAAAACTTGGTGCTAGAGGTGCTTAGAATTCTACATCTTGATCCAGACGGGACCAGGAGTAGACTATCTTCTGCATACAGCCAAGAGGAGAGTCTGTTCCACAATGGTAGAGCTTGAGTTCTTGGAGACCTCAAAGTGCACCTACACAGTGACACAATTCCTCCCACAAGGCCACATCACCTAAACATACGATAGACAAAGCATATTCAAACCATCGCAAAGGTTGGTAAATATCTTTTCCCGCTCTGCAGCCTGCCATTTTGTCCTTTTGACAGGGTCCTTTGCCTTACAAAAGCTTTTAAGTTTCATGAGGTTCCATATAATAATTGTTGATCTTAGTGCCTGAGCTGTGGTCATTCAGTTCAGGATGCCTATCTTCTGTGCCGATGTGTTCAATCTTATTCCAGACTTTCTCTTATCAAATTTAGTGAATTGGTTTTATGTTGAGGTATTTTATCCACTTGGACTTGAATTTTGTTCAGGGTGATAGATATGGATCTATTTACATTTTTCCACTTTCAGATATCCAATTGGAACAGCAATATTTGTTAAAGACACTATTTCAACTTTGTCAAAACCAAGTGTCCATAGGTATGTTGGTTTTCTTCTGCGTTTTCAGTTACATTCCATTGATCAACTTACCTGTTTTTATATCAATGCCATACAGTTCTTATTACTATTGCTCTGCATTACAGCTTGAAATGTGGGTTGGTGATACATTCAGAAGTTCTTTTACTGTACATGATAGTTTTTACTATCCTGTTTTTGTTTTTGCCTTTTTCCATATGGAATTGAGTGTTAGTCTTTCAAGGTCTGTGAAGAATTGTGTTGGAATTCTGATGGGACTTGCATTAAATTTGTAGATTGCTTTTGATGAGATGACCATCTTTTTATGTTATTCTTACCAATCGATGAGCATGGGAGATCTTTCCGTTTCTGGTATCTTCTTCAATTTCTTTCTTCAAGGTTTTGGAGGTTTTTGTTTTGTTTTGTTTTGTTTTTCATACAGGTCTTTCACTTGCCTGGATAGAGTTGCAGCAAGGTATTTTATAATATTTCTGGCTATTATGAAGGATATTGTTTCTCTGATTTCTTTCTTAGTCTGTTTATCATTTGAATATAAGAAGGTTACTGATTCTTTTAGTTAATTTTATACCAAGCCAGTTCACTGAAGGTTTATTAACTGTAGGGGTTCTCTTGTACAATTGTGGGGGTCAATTATATGTACTATTATCTACAAACAGCAGTACTTTGACTTCTTCCTTTTCAGTTTGTATTCCCTTGTTCTTTTTTAGTTTTCTTGTTGCTTTAGCTAAAACTTCAAGTTCTACATAGAGTACATACAGAGATAGTGACAGCCTTGTCTTGTCCCCGAATTTAGTGGAATTGTTCTAAGTTTCTCTCCATTTAATTTGATGTTAGCTACAGACTTTCTGTATTTTGCCTTTACTTGTGTGTGTGTGTGTGTGTGTGTGTGTGTGTGTGTGTGTGTGTATATATACACACATATATATAATATTATATGTGTATATATACATATAATATATATATATATATACATATATATATTTAATTCTGATCTTTCCAGGACTTTTATCATGAAGGGATATTTAATTTTGTCAAAGGCTTTTTAACATCTGATGAGATGATCATGTATTTATTTCATTCAGTTTGTTGATATAGTGGGTTACATTGATGTATTTTTGTATGTTGAACCATACCTACATCTCTGAGATGAAGTTTACTTCATCATGGGGAATGATGTTTCTCATGTGTTCTTGGATTTGATTTGTGAGTTTTTAATTGAATATTTCTACATCAATATTCACAAATGAAATGGGTCTGAAGTACTCTTTCTTTGTGAGTCTTTGTGTGATTTAGTTTTTAGGGTAACTGGGGCCTCATAAAATAAATTTAGTAATATTCTTTCTGTTTCTATTTTTATGGAATAATTTGAGGTATATTAGTAATAGCTCTTCTTTGAAAGTCTTTTAGAATTCTGAACTGACAAATGAGCTTGTTTGGAAGATATTTAGTGACTGTTTCTATTTTTTAGGGGCTATAGGTCTGTTTATATTGATTAACTGGTCTTAGTTTAACTTTGGAAAAATTTATTCTATCAAAAAAACAGTCCATTTCATTTACATTTTCTAATTTTGTGGAGTAAAAGGGGTGATCAGTTGTACTAATTTGTAATTTCTTCTTTTTCCCAACATTTATCTCCCCTATTTTTCACCCACATAGGTGAAAGAAAGGAGAGAAAGATAAGAGAAAAAGAAAAATAGAGGGGAGAGTGGGAGATAGAGATCCTTGAATATAAGTTCTTTCCTTTTTTGTTTCTTCTTTGAGCATGACTTCTATCAAATTGCAACCAACTCCTGTGAACACCAACTACCATTGATCTGCCTCTCAGGTCTCTGGCATTTATATACCCTATGAAAATTTCCAAAGTTCCAAATGTCACACAACCAAAGAAAGCATCTGCAGCTGTAAAAATATTCCCTCCGCTAGAGCATAAGGTCAATCATAGTCAGCTTCTTCAGACAGTCTGAAGCAACACAATATCCCACATTCTTATAACATATCTATATTTTTATAGAAACCAAAATTCTAGAATTTTCACTACAAACAGATTTTTAAAGTAAGACCTAATGAATCTTTGTATTTTCTCAGTGTCTGTTATATTTCCCTTTCTATTTCTGATTTCAATAATTTGGATAGTCTTTCTCTGCCTTTTGGTTTGGATAAGGGGTTATCCAACCAACCCTTAGTTTTAGTGTTTCTTTGTATAGTTCCTTTCATTTCTAATTTATTGGTTTCAACTCTGAGTTTATTTCCCGCCATCTATTCCTCTTCAAGTGTTTATTTCTTTTGGTTTTAAAACACTCCTGTGTGGTAAATCATTAGTATGGGATCTAATTTCTTTGTGAAGGGACTTAGTGCTATGAACTTTCTTCTTAGCACTGTGTCCATTTTGTCTCATAAGTTCATGGATGTTTTGCCTTCATTTTCATTGAGTTAATATTAAGAAGTCTTTAATTTCTTCCTTGACTCAGTTATTCAGTTTCCACAGGTTTATAGACTTTCTGTTGTTCCTGTTGATTTTGAAGTCCAGCTTTAATCCATGGTGGTCTGATAAGATACAAGGGATTATTTCATTTTCTTGTATCTGGTAATATTTGCTTTATGACTGAGTATATGGTCAATTTGGTGTTTTCATGAGGTGCTAAGAAAAAGGTATAGTCTTTTGTCTTTGGATAAAATGTTCTGAAGATACCTGTTAGGTTCATTTGACCCATAACATCTGTTAGTTTCATTATTTCTCTGTTTAGTTTCTGTCTGGATGTCATATTGATTGTTGAGAATGGAGTGTTGATGTCTAATAAATGTGTAGGGTCTTATGTATAATTTAAGCTTTGGTAATGTTTCTCTTATAAATATGGGTGCCCTTGCATTTGCGACATAGGTATTCAGGATTGAGATATCATCTTGGTGGATTTTTTTCTTTGCTATGTATGAAGTGTCTTTCTCAGTCTCTTTTGAATAATTTTGGTTGGAAGTTTTCTTATCAGATATTAGAATGTCTATTCCAGTTTGCATCTTCTGTTCATTTGCTTGAAAAAATAGTTTTTTAGTCCTTTACCTTGAGGTAATCACTACCTTTGGTGTTGAGTTGTGTTTCTTTTATACAGCAGAATGAAAGATAAAGTTTTCTTAACCATTCTGTTAGCCTGCATCATTTTTTAGTGGGGTAATTGATTCTGTTAATGCTGAGTGATATTAATGACCAATGACTGTTAATATCTGTTATTTTGATGTTGATGGTAGTTTCATTTGTGTGGGGGAGTATGTGTGTGTGTGTGTTTGTCTGTCTGTCTGTTTGCATGCATGACATCCTCCCCTTCTTTTGGTTTTGCTGTCATGGAATTACTTATTTATTGTGTTTTCTTGGATGTAGTTAACTTTTTTTTCAATGAAAAAGGAAGAGGTTTATTTTCTGGCACATTAGGGTCGACCTTTCACTAGTCCCTCAAGGCAAGTGACTAGAAGGTGAACCAAATGGCTATTACAAGCAATTTTCACACATTTTAGGGGCACAAGTTACATCAGCAAGGTTACAGTTCAAACTTAACTGGCTAAGCGTATTGATCTTTAAGTCTATTAGCTAGCAAGTAAGGGGCAGATCATGACATATATTTGAACTCTACCTGGAACTTTCCAGAGTCAGGTGACTATCAGTCAGTACATTCTGTGACTTTCCTGAATTTTTTTTTTTTTTTTTTTACTCAAGAATGTTCCTGGAAGTGGAGACTGGAACTTGGACTAATCTTGACCCAAGACAGGTGGGTGTAAGGCTAGAGAAAGCACCTAGGGTCCTTAATTCCCCCTTTTTTCTTGTACAAGCTCCAATCTTGGAGCTACACTCAGGGATCTCGGGTAACTCACTGTCCTCAAGATCTTATATTGCTGGCACTGGACCATCAGCTGCACTGCTCTTATTTTCTCTTTTATGAAGGATATAAGCTTGTTCAAATGTAGGTTTCAAAGGTCAATAATACCAGGAGAACAATTAGGGGTCCTAACAAGTTGGATATGAGGGTAGTTAACCAAGAGGAGGAGTTAAACCGAGACTCGAACCAACCCTAACTCTTTTCTCTTTTTCTCTTCTGCTTGGCTAGCCCTTCTCTCACCTTGGCCATTGAAGCCTTAACTACCTCCAGAATGGTCTCCAGCATGTGCTTCCAGATGTTTCACACCCCCAGATAACACAGAAAAAAAATTATTGACCCCTCCCATGGCCCTGCTGCCAGCTTCTCCATCTCAAGGGCACACATATATGGATGTTTCTTGCAGGACACTCCTCAACTTCGGGTGTCCATGCTCTAAGCACCACCCTCCAAGGCCACTTCTGGGACACAATTTTTATTTGAAACTCCCTCATTCCCCAAGTTTAGGTAATCCCTCCCCTGTGTCTCTAGGGTGAGCATATCCCAGGAGTCAAAGCCTGCTCCTAAATTGCAGAGATCAAAGACAAGGTCCAGCCACGAGATACAATGCAAGTGTTCCTCTGTAGTGGACCAAGTCACATCCCTAGTGACTGAGAGCACCTGCCAAGTCACCCTGGTAGGATTGTGAAGGCTGCTGAGGATCAGTGCTAGAAGATACCTCATAGCCATCTCATGTTTTTTTTTTTTTTTCTGGCCTTGCAGAACAGGATTGCTTGGGTGTCTGGCTGGTATCTAGTAGATGTCAGGTGCAGGTGCTGGTCTGATGTGAACCCAAGCAGTTACTCCATCCACTTTAACTGAGGTTGACATGATCAACAACACAAGGAATGGCCCTCTCTACTTTGCTTCCAAGTTTTCAGTACTATGCCTCTTAACATATACCCAATCTCTAACTTGGTACTTGTGTGGAACCTCTGGGGTACTTGTGTTATACAGGGCACTAAGTTTAGGCCACAATTCCTGATGGTTGATCTGAAAAGCTTGAAATCAAGCCATAAGATCCTTGTTAGCCTGAAAAGTCACTCTAGTGGGTATCAAGGGATTGGAGATCCCATACAGAATCTTAAAAGGGGTCAGGTTAAAATGGTAGGAAGTGTTCTGGGCTCAAAACAGGACTAGGGGAAGGAGCACCAGTCAGTTATTGCCAGTCTCAAGGTCTCCTTTAGTGTTCTGTTCATTCTCTCTACCTGCCCTGAACTCTGGAGATAGAACATACAATGGAGCTTCCAATTAGTCCCCAATATCTCTGCCAATCCCTGACTTACCTAATAGACAAAAGGACACTCCAAACCTCAGGAAAATTTTCTCTAATATCTTCTTGGCTTCTATGGTAGCTGTTTCTTTTTTGGTGGGGAAAGCCCCAACCCATCCAGAGAAAGTATCTACCAACACTGGAAGGTATTTGTAACCATATTTTCCTGGTTTAATTTCTGTAAAATCAACCTATTACAGGACATTCTCCCCTAGGTCTTTTGCCCTGTTTACTCATGGCGACATAAGCATTCACTTGCTGGCATACTTTTACACTGTTCTACTGTCTCTCTGGCTAAAAACCTAAGGTCCACTACATATACCTTAGATACCTTGACTGCTTGGATGATCTTATCCCCTAAATGAGTCCACTTATGCATTTGACCAAGTAAGTCTTTTGCTTGATTTATGGGGAGTATAGATCTCACTTTCTGTGTGTGCCATTGTCCTTCCTTCTCTAGGTTATAGTTGGTAAGGTGGTTAGCAATATAGATCTTTTCTTCTTCTGTATATTCTAAGTGAGGCCATTCCTTAGTCCAGTCACACTTCCCAGTGGGTGTCTCTTGCAGGCCCATAACCGGGATAGGTTCCTGCATAACCACTTCTCAAGTCACTTGATCTGCCTGGTTATTGCCTCGAGCCACTGAGTTTCTTCCCTTCTGATGTCCTGGGCAATGAATAATATTCACAGTTGCCAGTTTCATCAGGGCATCCAAGAGATCCAAGACTTCCTGTTTGTTTTTTATTTCTTTTCCCTCTGATGTGAGCAATCCTCTCTCTTGGTATATAGCCCTGTGGACCTGGAATATGGAAAAGGCATACCTGCTATCTGTGTAGATGTTAATTTTTTTGCAGGACCAAGTTCCAAGGCTTTGTTGAGGACAATTAGCTCCACTTTCTTTGACGACGTGCCAGGGGGGGTAGAGGTTCAGCCCAGATGACATTTGTGCTGTCCACCACGGCAGCACCCACTTGTCTCTGACCTTCACGGAGAAAACTGCTCCTGTCAGTAAAGCAGGTAGCCTCGGTTCCCAGCAGTGGTTAGTCAGAGAGGTCTTTCCTTCCCCCGTGGGCTCTCCTTTTGGGCCAGTTAGTTGTGGCCCATTGGGAAGGAAGTGTGTCTGGGCCCCCTTCTTGGAGAATAACTCTTGCCACAACAGAGGGTAGGGACAGTCTGGGATAACCATAAATAAAAGGGATACCCAGCATATCCCTAGGTCAACTGTTCTTCGGGTAGTCTATGAATACATTTTGTTGCCAGTGGCTCCTCGGACCCAAGATTTTTTGCTGGAGACTGTCCCATCATCTTGGAGGAGGACCAAGTGTTGGGCTCCAGTATCCACCAAGAATTGGGTGGGTTTCCCCTTCAGTTTCAATGTTACCTTGGGCTCAGGGAGGGGGGTCTGAACCCCATCCTCCCTAGTCACTGTCTTCCCTCAGGGCTAACACCTTTGATGTTTGGGGGCACTTTTCCCTAAGCTGGGATTTCCCATCCCCAACTTCTGTTTCTTGGGGTACTCTTGGGCCCAGTGGCCCCTCTCCTTGCAATATGCACACTGGTCCTTTTCAAGGAGTTTTCTGTCTCTCTTTGGTTGAGGTCTCTCTTCTCTGTTTTCCCGTCTTTACTACTACTGACAAGTTTTCTTCTCTTTCCCTAACCTCCCTCCAGTGGTTAACTAGAATGTTTAACAAGGTAGATTCAGTTTGCCCCATGTGCAAAAATAGTGCCAGTCCAAGTCTAAGAACACAGAAAAAGACAATCAACACACAGACTGTTTGCCCCTGCCCCTTTACTTACTTTGAGACACCCAGAGTGAGACACCAAGACTCAGATTGATGCAAAAGCAAGAGGTTTATTTTCTGGCACTTCAGGGTTGACCTTCAATTAGTCCTTCAAGGTGAGTGACTAGAAGGCTACCATAGTTAATCTTTTTGATTGGAGTTTTCCTTCCAGTTCCTTCTGTAGGACTGGATTTGTGGAAAGATACTGTCTAAATTTGTTTTTTGCTTTGCTGTGGAATATCTTGTTTTCTCTTTCTTTAGTTATTGAAAGTTTTGCTAGATATAGTAGTCTGGGTTGTCATCAGTAGTCTCTTAAAGAACTGAAATACATCTTCCCAGGCCCTTCTGACTCCTTCCAGGTCTTTCAAGTCTCCTTTTAGAAATTGAGTGTAATTCAGATAAGTCTATCTTTTTGTCTTACTCGGCCTTTTTCTTGAATATTTTAATATTCTTTCTTTGTTCTGTACATTTAGTGTTTTAATTATTATGTATCAGGAGGATTTTCTTTTCTGGTCCAATCTATTTGGTATTCTACAAGCTTTTGTAGATGCTTATAGACATCTTTCTTTACATTAGGGAATTTTTTTCTGTGATTTTGTTGAAAATATTTTTTGGACTTTTGATCTTATAATCTGATTATTTTTTATTCATATTATTTATACATTTATTTTTTCATAATAACCCAGATTTCTTAGATGTTTGTGTCAGGAGTTTTTTAGATTTAATGTTTTCTTGGACTGGTGTATCAATTTTTATCATATTTTCTATACCTGAGATTCTCTCTTCAATCTCTTGTATTCTGTTGGTGAACCTTGGATCTGTAATTTTTGTTCTCTTACCTAGGTTATCTTCTGCTAGGATTCCTTCAGTTTGTGTTTTCTTTGTTGCTTTTATTTCAATTTTCACATCTTGAACAGTTTTATTCATTTGCTTCATTTGTTTGATTGCATGTACTTTCCTGTATTTCTTTAAGGGATTTATTCATTTTTTCTTTAAAGGCCTATATCATCTTCATAAGATTGGAATTAAAGTCATTTTTTGTGCTTCATCTGTGTTAGAATATCCAAGGTTTGCTGTAGTAGGATGGCTAGAATCTGGTTGTGCCACACTACTGTGTCTGTGGTTGATTCTGTTCTTATACTGACTTCTGGCTATCTAGGAATTTGGGTTATTACAGGTTAAACTGCTGACTTTTGAGCTCATCTTTCTTGGATGATTTTTTTGGTTGTTTATGTTTTTCCTTTGGCTAAAATTTCATCTTGGTCTGCTGACCTAAATGCCCTGGGGTTCTGGTGGTCAGCTCATCTTTAGGTCCAGTAGTGTCTACGCTGGGGTTTTTGTGGATTGTGTGGCCTCTGGGATTTGGGGTGCTAAAGATACCTCCAGGGTCCTAATTACCAGCATGGCCTGGTGTCCATGGTGCCAGAAGGCCGCTAGGAAAGCAGGTTGAACTGTGGGGTGGGAAATGGAGCACAGGGCATGGGGTGCAGTTTACAACTGTTGTGTATGCTTTAAACGTTAAAGAATCCATTAAACTAACAAGTGTTAGCAGAATGGTGCCCAGAATTTTCCATGGGGACTTCAGTATGTGTGAAGGAAGTTTGTGTGTAGGAGGAGAATAGAAAGAAGGAGAACTTTCTCTCATTAACACATTCTTAGTGTTTATTCCATGATTTGGCTGTTACTCTCCCTTAAGATGTAGAGCAGCATGTCTCAATTCTTTAATCACACATTAACAGCTTCAATTACAACCTTCCAGATGCTGCCTTGTCCTCTTGAAATCCTACTGTATTTTTTCTGTTTTGGACATTCAACACTTTTCTTACTGTTGGTGTAATGAAGATGAAGTATTGTTATAATCTACATAGTGATGATATTCTATATATTTTTTTCAATTAAAAGTGGAGAACAGAATAAGGCTGGTTTGTACAGACACACTAGAGTTTATGATCTAACCTAGTGGAAAGCAATGCAGGTCCCCTGGGGGCATGCAAGTACCAAATATAGGGCTGCATTGGTAGGTAGAGAGAATTCACTGGAGCCACCTGCTATGCTACTTCCCATGGTCTTTCCTCCAGGATTGGGCAAGTGGCATAGTCTGTGTTTGGTAGCCTTGGTTAAATAAAAATGATAGCCCCTTCATTCCACAGAGTTTTCTTAGAGATCAAACCAGTTACATCTGAGCCTTGAGCAGTGTCTGGCAATTGTTAAGTTCATCTTTCTTCATTGTGATAAAAACATCCAGCGAACAGTTGATGACTGAGTATTTACTGAGTAGCTGAAAAGGTAAGAATACAAATGGGAGAAAATTGTGCCAATGATACATTTTGCTTATGGTAAATGCTACCAACACAAACCATATACACACAACACACATGTACACTACATTCACATACCACATACATTTCACACATGACCCATGTAACAAACATGCACCAAACTCTCTGTCTCTCTGTCTCTGTCTCTTTCTCTCATACATACATAATATATATTTTTTGTTTATCTGTATGCATGATGCATATGAATGCTCTATGTGGCATGTGTGGGGTCATAGGTTTATGATATTTATTATGATGCATGGATGTGCTGCACACACACACACACACACACACACACACACACACATACATACACACACACCACATTGTATGTGAACCAGGCCTTTATATACAACACATAAGCATGCATCATACTTGTATCATATACATATATACATATAGTATAAATCATACAGCTATATCCTCTTCCATATTATACACTGATACTACATGCATACATATACCATACAGCACAAGTACAATACTGCACCGAGGTGATTTTCAGATAAAGGAATACTTTGTCTAGTTCTTTTCTACCGTTGTTTGTTCCTAAGTCAGTTCATGATGTCACAAAAAGGAATCACAGTAAAGTAGCTGTTTACTAGACAAAGTTAGGAGCAAGGTCCCACAAAGTATTTAGGGAAGGAAAATTTGAAGTGTTCTAATGGTTTTGAATATTGGGTTACTCAAAAATTTGTGATGCAGGGTTGGAGAGATGGCTCAGTGGTTAAGAGCACCAACTGCTCTTCCAGAGGTACTGAGTTCAATTCCCAGCAACCACATGGTGGCTCAAACCATTTGTAATGGGATCTGATGTCCTCTTCTGGTATGTCTGAAGAGAGCAATGGTGTGCTCATATGCATAAAATAAATAAATAAATAAATATTTTTTTTAAAAAATTGTGATTCAGTACATTGATTTCAACTTGTATGGGGTGGAGCATTTCCTGAGAACAGCTCCTAACTGGATGTTGGGATCAGAGCAGCACACTGCTCAGACATGGCCAGCTCTGAAGTGTATAGCTTCCAATGATGCTGGAGAAGGTTGGGTGAGGAGCATTGTTGGATGAGGCTGGCAAAGGTCAGAGGAGATCTTCTGAAACAAGTTTTTAAATCATGTTACATATGTACATAGACATATAGTTACTGTCTTGCTGCTTTGGTTGGACGTAGAGAGCTTGCTTGGCACTGTTTGGTAAAATTAAAAGGCCAGATCCCTATAGCCCTTCTGGTATGTTTTCACATAGACCAAAAGCTTACCTTGAACACTACACTCCTGATCAATTTCAAGGTTAAAGTGAATTTGAATATGTCATCTGTTAAAACATCTGAACAATTTGATGTAAAAATATTGCCTCTGGGATCAGCAGCTTAGTTTTACTCTACCTCTAGGTAGCTTTTGTAAGAAAAGGGGGAAAATGAAGACATTCTTTGAGTATTGTGCAGGGGTGCCAAGGCCTCTGAAATTTGTAGCTGAAGACTCGGTGCAAAGCTCTTTGGGGATGGTTACTGTGGCTTCCATTGCTGGTCACAGCAGTTTATACTGGTCAACTGCTCTTCAGTTAGCAGACTTTGGCCACTAAGTGGTCTTTCCTGAAACCCCATTGTGAGGGGGCCACAATCTTAGATATAGTGCCACCACCTACAAAGAAATAATGTGTAGGTAGGGCAGGAAAGCTATTTCACAATAATTGAGAAAAATAAGGGCTATATAAAAAAAAGTATATATTCAAAATACGTGGAAGAATAAACAAGCAGAGAGTTCTTGGTGGTCTTGGATGAATTATCTCAGAAACTGTCCCTTGGCTGGAATGGAGTCACTCAGCTTCAGCAATTTCACTGCCTATCAGAAGTCCATAATTTTTTACTGTCTTCTTATCACAGAGATATCTTCAATTGCTTACCCACTGAGACTCATAATCCAGTGTCAAATGTTAGAACAGCTGTCTTTGTATATGTCTGAGAAGAGAAAATGTTGCTAAAAATTAATCTCTTAAATAGTTACATTTAAATTTTACACGATTAAGAATATTGTATATATGAGTTAGATGAACAGTGAGACATGAAGTGTGAAATTGAGATGTGTATAGTGGTATGATTTTACCAGAAAGGAAGGTTTAGTCTAACTTCTTTTGAATCATTCATGGAGGCATTCTGAAAATATTAAATGCAATATAGGTCAAGTCCCAGAGTTCCAATTCTTGGTGGAAATTATCCTAACTAAAAATATAAGAGGAGTACTCAATGGAGTTTACTCAAAAGGAGAATTTCTTAATAGGAAAGAAAGCTGATAAAGAGAGCAGGGCTAATCTCTGATATTTAGTTTTGCTAAATATGGAAACAGTCATAACTGTTGCAGGTGCAGAAATTTCAATGTTTTCATATTAACAGTAAAGTAAATTCCTCAGAAAGGATTTCAGGTAGACATGCCTCACCTGGTTCACATGCTTACCTGGGTTGCTACAGGATTCATGTGGTATACATTTAAAGATTTCCTGAAAAAAAAAAAAAAAAAAAAAAGAAGAGTCACACTGGAAGATCAAGACAATCATCCTATTTAAGAACAATGAAAGGGAGTGCATACCATGTGTGTTCTTTTGTGATTGGGTTACCTCACTCAGGATGATATTCTCCAGATCCATCCATTTCACTAAGAATTTCATAAATTCATTGTTTTTAATAGCTGAGTAGTACTCCATTGTATAGCTGTACCACATTTTCTGTATCCATTCCTCTGTTGAGGGACATCTGGGTTGTTTCCAGTACCTGCCTATTATAAATAAGACTGCTATAAACATGGTGGAGCATGTGTCCTTATTACATGTTGGAGCATCTTCTGGGTATATGCCCAGGAGTGGTAGAACTGGGTCCTCCGGTAGAACGATGTCCAATTTCTGGAGGAACCACCAAACTGATTTCCAGAGTGGTTGTACCAACTTGCAATCCCACCAGCAATGAAGGAATGTTCCTCTTTCTCCACAACCCTTCACCAAAAAAAAAAAAAAAAGAACAATGAAAGAGTCTTCAGTAAAGGAATTGTAATTCTTCCAACATAAGAGTAGAGATTTATGTATAAGCATCTTTCAAATTTGAATGTTTTTCTCTAAATGAAAAGAAGTAAAATAAAAAGAAGAGTAAGCAGGACAGCCTGTGATGGGAAAGGCGGCTGCATAAGCAGGCTTGAAACATGTCAGTATACCTCTCCCTTGCTCTCACCACCAGAACATCTCCAGCTCATACAAATTTTGTTTTAGAGGTTAAAAGGTATTTCTTGAAGGAAATATCCACCAATATTCGTAAATCAATGATCAAATTTCATGATACTCATTCATTATGCATACACATCTATTGCTGTCAATATACATATATGAACATACATAATATAAATACTCATTTATGTAGGCAAATAGTATGTATACAAATATTTTATTTCTTTGTTGTCTACAAAAAAAAATGAAGAACTTGTTTCTCCATGGCCACCTCGTTTATCTGTGTGTGTGTGTGAATGTGTGTGTGTGTGTGTGTGTGTGTGTGTGAGAGAGAGAGAGAGAGAGAGAGAGAGAGAGAGAGAGAGAGAGAGGCAGACAGATAGACAGACAGACAGACAGACAGACAGAGACAGAGACGAGACTGAGATGGAGACAGAGACAGAGACAGAGAGAGGTCCACAAGATATCTCACCTAAGTACCCCTCCCCTCACCAGACTGGAACTTCCTTGCCTGAGGGCCCAGGAGAACACAGACAAGTGTTGGAATCCTCACATCTTTTGTGGTGTTCTGAATGTCATAGACCACAGAAGTCCAGGAAGTGAGTTATCTGCCACTCATGTGGAATGGAAAGTTTTAGGAGGTTTTGGACATGGGACCATCAATGCCTGAGGTCTAGGCTCAGAATGATTTTTAAGGCTTACTTGTTTATCCATTCTTTAAAAAGAAAAAAAAATCAGAAAAAGAACAACAAAACTGTTAATCTATTTTGACAGGCAAAGTGCCAAGGATCCATTTTCATTTATATATTTACCATAATCTGTACTGAAGATTTTTAAACATATTTCAGAAGCCACAGAAGAACTAGAAATTGGTAACTATTGGGCTTATTTCAGAGATTTCATTTTCAGGTGAAGGAAACTGTTTGCATAGCTTGCATTTTGTTTTTTAAGACTGGGGATTGCAGTATTCTGGGAGACATGGAAGAAATCCCTTCTGATTCTAAGCCCAAAGAAGAAGAAAGAAAATGGTTGGATGGCCTGCTCCACAAAGCACAATCTCAAAAGGATACCTGGGAAATGTATGCTTGTTCAAGCAAGCTTCAAAACTGCAAGGTTTCAATCGTGAGTTTGGATTAGATCTAATAGTCTTTCTTTTGTGAACTTGGGTGCCCTTGTGCTCTGTTTGTGCATGTTTAGAATTATTATACTTTCTGGATGAATTCTTCATTTAGATCATATGGAACAGCCTTCTCTTTCTCTTCTAAGTAGTTCTGGTTTAAAGTTCATTTTGACAAATATTAGAATACGAGTCCTGCTTACTTCTTAGTTCCATTTGCTTGAAATACCTTTTTTTTTTTTTCACTCCATTACACCAAAAGGATGTCTGAATGGTGTGGTGTGTTTCTTGGAGGCATCAGAAAGATGAATTTTGTTTTCTAAGCAGCATGTGTCATTTAACTGGGAAAATGGGATTGTAAATATTGAGAGTTATTGAACAATATTTATTAAGTAAGGGAATTGTATTGTTTTGGTGGTTTCCTTTTAGACCTCATTTTGTTTAGCTCTTATGTGATCATTTACTCTGTATACCCTCTAAACTGTGTAGTTTTTTTTTTTAACTTTTATTTTTTTTCCAGCTTTTAGGAACTTTATTTTCCTTCTACCTCTCCCTCTGCTCAGGCGTCTGCAGCAGCTCGGGACCACTCAGTGGTGGCTCCAACCCACTCGGTGGCCTGTGCTGTGGGAGCTGCTGACCAGTCCTCAATGTCTGGCTGTGCACTCCAAGTCTTCCGTCGGGAACTACTGGATGGGCACAGAGGGTACTTGTACACCCTCAGACCAGTCAGCGACCTCAGGCTGAGCAGCAGTGAACTCAGGAGCCGGTGCCGTCCATTCGCCCTGGAACTCCTCCTTGGTCACAGCCTTTCTCCGCAGCAGCCTGCTCCTCCTTCTCAATCTCCTCTGGATCTCTGTAGAAGTAAAGACCAGGCATAACCTCCCATGGATGCTCACGGGAGATAGTACCTCGCAGGCGGAGTACTTCCCTGGCCAGCATCCACCACATCAGACCCACTGAGTGAGCTCCCTTGTTGTTGCATGGGATGGCAATGTCCACATAGCGCAGGGAGGAATCTGTGTTACACAGAGCAATGGTGGGCAGGTTGACATAAGAGGCCTCCGTGAGGGGCTGGTGGTCAGCCCTGGGATCAGTCACCACTAGAAGCCGTGGCTCCCTGAAGGCTGCTTGGATCTGGTTAGTGAAGGTCCCAGGTGTGAAGCGGCCAGCAATCGGAGTGGCTCCTGTGGCAGCTGCAAACTTGAGTACAGCTCACTGGCCAGTGTTCCTGGAGGAGATGACACTGACGTCAGCAGGGTTCGCAATGGCAACAATAGCTCGAGCAGCGAGCAACAGCGTTTCCCAGGTCCTCTTCAGATTTATAATGTAGATGACGTCACTTTTCCTTTTGTAGATGTACTGCTCCATCTGAAAGTCAAGATTGGTGCCACCTAAGTGGGTTCCTGCAGCAAGGAATGTGAGGACATCTTCCTCCTTCATCTGCAGGACGTCAAGGGCTCCGGACATTGTGTAAGTTTCCCTTTAAGTCACGATGGGAATCAAGAACAACGCCGTATGGACCCGTCCCCGGGTAGCACGGAAAGGCAACTTTTATTTTTTTTTATGGTCCAGTCATTGCCCTGTCGCAGTCCACCCTTCCACAGTTCCTCATTCCATTCCTCCTCCCCTCCCCCCGTCTTTAAGAGGATGTCCTCACCCTAGCCAGGCCTCGCCACTCCCTGAGGTCTCAAGTCTCTCAAGGGTTAAGAGCATCTTCTCCCACTGAGGTCAGCAATCCTCTGCTGTGTATGTGTCAGGGGCCTTGGACCAGCTCATGTATGCTGCCTGGTTAGTGGCTCAGGGTCTGAGAGATCTCAGGGGTCCAGGTTAGTTGAGATTGTTGGTCTTCCTATGAGGTTACCCTCCTCTTCAGGTTCTTTCAGCCTTTCCCTAATTCAACTACAGGTGTCCCCAACCTCAGCCCAATGTTTGGGTGTAAATATCTGCATCTGTGGCAGTCAGCAGCTTGGTGGGCCTCTCCAAGGGCAGCCATGCTAGGCTCATGTCTGTAAACACACCGTAGCATCAGTAATAGTGTCCGGCCTTGCAGCCTCCTCTTGAGCTGAATCCCAGTTTGAACCAGTCACTGGACCACCTTTCCCTCAGTTTCTTCTCCATTTTTGTCCCTGCAGTTCTTTTAGACAGAAACAATGCTGGGTGAGAGTTTTTGACTGTGGGATGGCAACCTCATCTGTCCTCTCGATGCCCTGTCTTTCTACTGGAGGTAGACACTATAAGAGTTCCCTCTCCCCATTGTTGGTCATTTCATCTAAGGTCCCTCCTTTTGAGTCCTGAGAGTCTCTCACCTCCCAGGTCTCTGGTACATTCTAGAGGGTCCCCCTACCTCCTACCTCCTGAGGTTGCCTGTTTCTATCCATTCTGATGGCCCTCAGGGGAAACTCCTGTTTCCTACCCCTGAATACCTGATCATGTTCCCCCTTTCCCCTCCCCCTCCTCCCTCCCACCCATGTGCCCCTTCCTCCTCCCCACTTTGATTACTGTCTTCTCTCTCTCAAGTGGGACTGAAACATCTTCACCTGAGCCCTTCTGCTT
>JADRCC010570061.1:0-10301 GCA_019843855.1 Hylomyscus alleni | reverse complement strand
CAGATTCCCAACATCTTTACCTTAGGTTTTTGTTACTTTTTTTTGAGTCAGTGCTTCTAACTGAATCTGGGAGACACACCTTCACCTCCCAGACTTGTGCTGTGTCCGATAACCTTGGCAGAGAGGACATTCCTCAGAGGAGGAACACAAAGTAAAATATACAAACAAGCCTTTAGCACACAGCAACCATTGACAGTAGCGGAGGCCCACACCCTGCTGGTTCTATTCCTGGGCCAGGAACCATGTCATGCTGTCCCTTACACTTGGCCAAGCAGGGCATAGCCCTGCTTGTTTGACTAGCAATACTCATGCCCCAAGAGTCAAGTGTAGCATGTCTACGTGGATTTCTTTTAATAGCACACTCTCTTGTAGTCTTTTACTTAGCTTCTCTTCCTCATGTAGAAACACAATTTATCTTTCATTCTATCATGGAGTATTCACCAGGGAAGACTGCTTAGACATTGATTTAAGCCAACAGAAAGTCTTTATTAGCCAGCCAGTGGCTACATGGGATGTTCAAGATCCCAGGGTAGCCCTATGTCTTTCCCAAGGGGGAGCTTTTAAGCAAAAAGCCATGTCCTGGGTTGATATACTTCAGTTAACAAGAACAGTTAGTCAGAAGTAGAACTATAGAAGCAGGGTTTATATATTTAGAGACTTTCCCAGACGATAGACTTTGGTGAATTAGGTCTGCGTTTTCATTTTGGCAAGTGGTGCTGTCTACATGTTGAGTTTTGTGGCCTGAATGATACTTTCATTATGGAGGCCATTGAGCTAAGATCTGGGGATCGGTTACAGTTTTGAAGAACACATGATCATTGTATACACTTTTCAGGCACTGTGTGAAGTGTCTCTTCCCTTAGACATTCTGTACTGATCCAGTCAGAGTAGTTAGTCCCTCTACCGCCTCAAATATTTACCATTTCTTGGCAGCCCATACCTCCTTTTATCTGATCCTTTCAGTGTTAGAATGAGTAGCTGGAATTTTACATCCAACTTGGAAGATTTTAAACACCCTCCAAGATCTCTCTTTGCCTACTACTGTGCATAGATATATTTTCCAATATGATGTCAAAGTTTAATTATAATTGACATTGACAAGAAACTCTCTACAGGACATAAGACTGTTCTTTGTGCATATATTTGTAAGTGGCTTTACCATTCATTGGGAGAGATGGATACAATCTATTTGAATTCCATTCTACTATTTACCAACTGACTTCTATAAGGTTCGTCTGATTTCTACAGATCAACAGACAGGAGCTGCAGCTCTCTAACAGGTGTGTCTAGTACATCACCACCTCATTTGTCTATTGCTCGGAATAACCTTAAAGGCCTTCCTCAACAAATATAATTTTATGTAACTGGTGATTCCACACCACTAATAAAAGCCAGTGTTAGGTGAGGTGGAGCCTGCCTGTGTTTCACCACGGGTGAAGCTGAGAAACAAAAGATGCAGCTTGAGCCAGCCTGAACTTCACGGTGAGTCGGAGGCTTGCCCAGGCTCCTTCTCAAGACCTTGTTTTAGAAAAACCAAACCAAACCACACCAAACAAGAAGAAACCTGAGCTAATGACTTAATTGGTGTCAGATCCTCACTCTCTAGCTTCTTTAAGGCTGCTTCAAGGATCGGCTCAACAAAAACCCTCACAAGACACTGGTTCAACCCATCAGTCAAAATCACCCAAGTTAGGAAAAGCGCTTTCTTGCTTGCAGATGGCACCAGAGCCAATAATGAGAAAGGATCGGAAGGCTGCAGAATAACCGCAAGGCAGGGGTATTGATCAAAGAAAAATCTAAAACAGTTTTTCTTAACTTTTCTTTTGCCGGGCGTGGTGGCGCACGCCTTTAATCTCAGCACTTGGGAGGCAGAGGCAGGCGGATTTCTGAGTTCGAGGCCAGCCTGGTCTACAGAGTGAGTTCCAGGACAGCCAAAGCTACACAGAGAAACCCTGTCTCGGAAAAGAAAAAAAAAAAAAAACTTTTCTTTTTTAACTTTGGGGATTGGATGGATAGCCCAGCAGTTCAAAACACCCACTGCTCTTTCAGAGGACCAGAGTTTGGTTCCCAGAACTCATATCAACTCCTCACAACTGCCTGTGGTCCAGCTCCAGGAGACCTGACTTTGACATCTTCTTGTCTCCAAAGGCGTATACATAGGTGGCATATGTTCACATCCATGTAACCATAAATAAAAAATAATAAAAATAAATCTTTTAAATTTATTTCCGTGTGTGTGTGTGTGTGTGTGTGTGTGTGTGTGTGTGTGTGTGTGTGTAAGAGAGAGACAGACAGAGAAAGAGAGAGTGCTATCTCCCTGGTCTTCTAAATAGCTTAATATAGTAATCAATGCAATCATATCCATATCTATACAATCTATATAACTGAATATGTCACATTTACCTATCAATATAACAAAATATCCTTTTATCCAGAAAAGGCACCAAAAATGTACATTACGCAATATTTGTTTCATTATATATAGAAAGTTTAGGAGGATTTTGAGAAAATTTTAATTTTTAAGAATTATTCTTAATTATGAATATGTATGTGATTGAGGGCATGATATGTGCACAAGAGTGTGGGTGTGGGAGGAGGCCCATGGTCTTGGCTCTACCTGGAGCTGGAGTTATGGGTGATTGTAAGCCACACAACATCGGTTCTGGGAAACAAACTCACACCCTTTACAACAGAATAAGTGGTCTCAACCATTGAACCAACTCTGGGAATTTTGAGCCCATTTAAGAATTAAGAATTATTTTTATTAAATTAATAATTTAATCAATTATATATACTGTCAAAAATATTAAATATATATATATATATCCCTTTTCTCCCTTAATCTATTCCCTTCTCAACTTACTCTGAAATTCATCACCTCTTTTTCTTTTATCATTGTGATAGCATCATACACACATATATACACACAGATATTTAGATGTATAAATACAACATGTATATGATCTTAGGCCTTAATCACTTGGTATTGGACAACAAGTTAGGGATATCATCCCTGGGGAAAACTAATTTTACCTAATTTTATGAATTCTTTGTAAAATTTTCTATTTTAGAGCATGTTGAAGCTTATTTCGTTAACTGGTTTAATAAACTTTTAGGCAAATGGGTAATTCTCAGCCTATTTCCTGGGATAGATAAATTACTTAGGATAGTCCCACAGCATAGCAAATTTCTTTTATCTACCTGTTCTTATGATAAAGCAATCAGAATGTTTTATACTTCTTTGTTATCTTAGATTTTTAAAATATGGGTACAAAGAAGAAATCAGGCTAAGTATAAATGATATCATTTATTATTATTTATTTGTTCATTTATTATGCTTATTTGTTTATTGTGAGACAGGGTCTTTCTATGTCTCCTTGGCTGCCCTTGAACTCTGTATATAGACTGAGTTGACTTTGAACTTGTATCAGTCCTGCTGTCTTTATCTTGAGTCCCAAGATCACAGGCATGTACCATTGGATCCAGTAGTTTGATATATTTTCAAGTTCATGTGTGAGAGAGACATTACACTGTATTATCTAACTGCCTGTGTTTGACCCTTTTATTTTTTGACTTATGTAGTCTTGTAAGTTAATCAGCCTTCTTACAAATGTCGGAATCTCCTTTTTTATGGATCTATGAAGTTCTGTTCCAGGGGGATATTATGTTTCCTTTATTCTTGCATCTGATGAGGAGCTGTTGTCTAAATGTTCATTCTATGTGATAAACACCACAACCAAAACCAGGCTCATATGTTTGAATGTTCGGTCCCAGTTGGAGGAGCTGTTTGGGAAGGATCAGGGTGGTGGCCTTGTTGGAGGAAGTGGGTCACCAGGGGTGGGCTTTAAAGTTTCAAAAGCCCGAGTCAGGATCAGTGTCAGTCTCTTTCTCCCTGCATGTCAGGATGTGAGTAAGATCTTAGCTATTGCTCTAGCATCACACCTGCCTGTCTGCGGCCACACTCCTCACCATGATGATCATGGACTCTCTGAAACTCTAAGCAAGCCCCCAGTTAAAAGCTTTATTGTATAAGTTGCCTTGTTTATGGTGTGTCACCACAGCAATAGAACTTGACTACCACAGGCAAGAGACAGTTTATCTCAGCTTACAGTTATAAACCATCGTGAACTGAAGCCAGAGCAAGAGTCCACGGAGGAGCACTGCTTGCAGGCTTGCTCCTCATGGCTTGTTCAGCCTGCCTTCTTATACCACTGAGGACCATCTGCCTAGGCAGCCCACTTCTCCCAGGGAGCTGAGCCCTACCACATCAATCCTTAATCAAGAAAATGCTCCACAGACTTACCTACAGGCCAATACGAGGCTATTGTCTCTAACACCTCATGAGTAAGTAGCTCTATTTTTTATTTATTTTTTTTGAGGAACCGCCATGGTGTTTTGCCTAATGGCACCACCAATTTACATTCTTGCCTGGAGTGCACACAGCTCTCCTTTGTGGGGCAGTGGACCGGACCGTGACAGTTGGTCACATAGCATAGAGTTCTCCATGGTAATGGGATATCTAGCTAGGCTCCGAGGGTTTCGCCAATGAGCTTCCTCCCTTCCTAGGCATCTCTTTCTGTGGAAGATATTTAATCTCTGGTTCACCCGGAGTTAGACATGTGCATCTTCATCTGCCATAAATAAAACAGTTTGGACAAGCAAGGACTCTCTTCTTCATTAAGGGCCTGAGGGGGGTGGGGGAAGGTGGGCTGTGGTGGAGGGGGGGGGAGGGCGGGGGATGGGTGTTCCTTTGTCTTACAGAGCTGTGCCTAAGTCTCCCATAGAAGGCCTCTCTTCTAGCCGGTCCATACTCCTGACACTCACTTGGAGCTAAGCCAGATTCCTCCATGCTGGGCTCCTCCAGGGCCACTGGCTCCTGTACCCAACTCCTTGAGGTCCCCAGCAGTGTCCGGGTACACAGGAGGATTGGAACCACCGGTTTTAACTCATGGTTCCCAGCAGCGTCTGGGTGCACCGGAGTTTGAGAACCACAACCTCCACCAGATCCCCTCTGGTTTCAGCCAGAGAAGCACAGGGTGGGATCCCCTCTCTGAGACTGTGCTTTGCCTTCCTTGAGCAGTGTGGCTCAGCACCCCAGGGGGCTAGGAAGAAACACAGCCTAACACCTCTGAGTTTTGCCTTCCCTGAGTGGCACATTGGTGGCATTCCAAAACCCCAGCGGCAAGGCAGAAATGCGCCAGTGCTTGATCTCTCTGCTCTGTTTGGGATAGGTATGAGGCAGCATGTCACTGTGGTTGATTTGCACTTCTTTGATGCTTAGGGATATCAAACATTTTTCATATAAATGAACATTTAGAGTCCTACTTGCTATCATGGATCAACATAAATCCTAATAGATTTAATAGTTGGACAGGTTAAATGAAAAAAAAATTTTAATGGAATTTGTTACTTAGAGTTTTTATTGTTGCAACACCATAGCCAAAGTATCTTGAAAAGGAAAGTTTATTTCTTATTCCTCCATATCACAGTTCGTCAGGGAAGGAAGTCAGGACAAGGAACTCAAGCAGGGCTGAAATCTGTAGGCAGGAGCTGATGCAGAGGGCATGGAGGGGTGCTGCTTACTGGCTTGCCCCTTATGGCTTGCTCAGCCTGATTTCTTATAGAACCCAGCACCACCAGCCCAGGGATGGCCCCACTCACAATGGACTGGGCCCTCCTCCATCCGTTTAATTAAGAAAATGTCCTATAAGCAAGCCTACAGCCTGATCTTGTGGAGGTATTTTCTCCATTGAAGTCCCCTCCTATCAGATAACTTTAGCTGGTGCCAAGTTGTCATAAAGCTAGCCAGCACAGAATTGTTCTGGCCAAGGAGTTAATTTTACAATGAAAGCAGTGATTCAATGAGCTATGCCCCTGGAGTTCACTGACATTAGCAAATCCCCATCATCAGAAACCCCTTGCCAAATGCTCTTAACAGTACATTCTTTGAATCAGTGGCCAAAGTGACTAGTATCTGGTGGTGTTTCCCTAACAGCCAGAAGACTAGGGCCACCAATCTGATCTACTTGTGGAAGCCACTCCCTAGCCCACTTGCAAATATCCACAGCCTCATAGCTCTCCACACAGCAACATTTCCTTTGAAACCTACAAAACCACTGCAAGAACAAACCTTGGAGCTGAGTTTGACCTGAATTAATCTTGTGGTGAAGAAATAAACAGAGTGGAGTGCCTCCTCTCTGGTCCACAAAGATATCAGCAAGCATCTTTAAAAGTAGACATACAGTGCAAAATGAAATCTCAGGAAAGAAACCACCAGAAACAGTTTGTCCTTAGTCGAGAACTCTTTCTTGAATGCCTGGAGGACTATTCCCGATGCTGGCTGATCCATCTCTTCAGTTGTGAAGACGTAATACTGAATGGCAGTAGATGATAGAAGAGAAGTGCCATTCAAAGTTTCAAAAGCCAAATGATTTTTACCCTCACAGATGAGAACTTAGGCAAGCCCAAGGATGAAGTGATGTGTCTTTTAAATTGATTCTTACAACTACTGAATCATCATGTCACTCTGTTGGGCTTGGTTATTTATCTTGGTGCATTGGTTGTGGCTGTGTATAGCGCAGTGGTGACCTTTTTAAATATAAAAGCTGAAAGACTTCTTCAGCGCAATCTACAGCTACAAAAACCTCCCACAAAGTGGCTAGAGGCTCAGTGGTAAAGCACTTGCTTGCCTAGCATGTACAAGGACCTGGACTCCAGCCTCTGCAACACAAGCAACATCAATAGCAACAAGCCAATAACAAATGAACCATAAAAACTACACAGAATTAGGCTGTAGCGGGAGACAATAAATTGAAATAATTTACTGTCACAGAAAACGTAGTGAAGCACCTTAGGTAAATATTACTGTCATGAGATCCAGGACACACAAAGATAATAATTAAAAACTGTTTCCAAATAAAATTTAGTGTTTGTTATGATATTAACTGACAAGTAATATACAAATTTGGTACACACCAGAGAACTCAATAAATGTTCACTTCTTTCCTTCTGTCTACCAAAGAATTAGGTAAAAGGAAAACAAAAGAGAAAAGATATCACTTTTTTTTTTTTAAACAGTGTTCCTATGGGTCAGGTCGACCTCGAAGTCATTATATGCTGAGGATGGCCTTGAACTTCTGATCATCTACTTGTAGAGTTCTGGGATCACAGACGGGAGTCACCGTACCTGCCTCACGTGGTACTAGTGACTGAAACGAGGCCTTTGTATATGCTAGGCAAACACTCTACCACTGTGCTACATCCCAGTCTGAAAAATGTCACATTTTACCAAAAAAAAAAAAAAAAAAAAAAGACAGGTATATTTCTAGATAGTAGGCAATAACTTCATTACTAACCTGAGACAAGAATTGGTTTCTTGTTTTATTACCAAAGTTGCTGCCCTGCAATGAGGGAAAAAATTTAAAGCTTAAAATAGTATGCTTAAAATAGTTTTTTGGTTTTTTTTTTTTTTTATGAAAAAGTGAAACCAGTTGACAACAGTCTTGAGAAGGAAGTGTCTGATTTGGACTCAGGAAAAAGCTCACTCAGGTAGAGCCCCTTGGGTCAGCTTGGGTAAAGGAGACTTGGGCGCCTGGAGGAAGAAGAGGCCCAGAGGCTGTCTTCCTGAAGACTTGACAGGAGAACAGAAAAGAAATGCCTGGGTTCTGGGCCAACTTTTGCTGAGTTCTTGGCGAAGACCTTCATGCCTGCAAAGGAAAGGATGAAACCTGAAGATACGGCTCGAAGTGACAAGGTTCACTCTGAGGCTATGATAGCTGATGAAGATTTATGCTCCGCTTAAAGGCAATAAGAAAGGGACAGAAGAAGAAAGAAGACTCAGAGACTCACAAAAGTCTATCGTCTGCTTTCTTCCTGCTTTGTTCTAAAAATTGTCCAAAGATCAAGAGTGAACCCCCAGGCTTGTCTACTGGGAATGTAGCAAGGAAATTGGGTGAGATGTGGTCTGAGCAGACAGCTCAAGATAAGCCACCATGTGAACAGAAGGCAGCTGAACCTAAGGAAGTATGAGCTACAGGATATTGCATGCTTTGCAGAGAGAAGTGACGCAAGAAAGAAGGGTCCTGGTGGGGCAGCAGGCTCAAGGAAGAATGAATAGATGAAGAGGAGGAGGAAGAGGAGAAGAAGGAGGTGGAAGAAGGAGGAGGAGGAGAAGAAGGAAGAGGAGGAGGAGAAGGAGGAGGAGGAGAAGAAGGAAGAGGAGGAGAAGGAAGATGAGGAGAAGGAGAAGGAGGAGGAGGAGGAAGAAGGAGGAGGAGGAGAAGGAGGAGGAGAAGCAGAAGGAGATGAAGAAGAAGAAGAAGAAGAAGAAGAAGAAGAAGAAGAAGAAGAAGAAGAAGAAGAAGAAGAAGAAGAAGAAGAAGAAGAAGAAGAAGAAGAAGAGGAAGAAGAAGGAGGAGGAGGAGGAAGTGGCAGAGGAAGAGGAAGAGGAGGAGGAAGAGGAGGAGAAGGAGAAGAAAATGAGGAGGAAGAAAACCAAATGGTTAGTCTGTGATTCCCATGGAACGTGTATAGGCCCAATCACTTGTTTCATTACAAATGTGAAACTTAAGTACAGCTTAACAGTGACTTCTGTGTAAATATCATACAGGTTTTTGTTTAGCTTATAAGATTCTTTGTAAAATGCATTCTTAAAAAAATTCATACCGTTCAAAATGTCAAGAATAATAGGCTGTATAGATGACATGACTATAGGATCCTTACCTACTTCAAGGCTCAGGAACAAACAGTATTGAAGAGGCTGGGAAGAGTGAATGTAAAAACCTGAAGAATGGAGAGGAATTCCGTGAGCTGGCCTATGAACATGACATCTCTCTCTCTCCCTCTCCTTCTCCCTCTCCCTCTCCCTCTCCCTCTCCCTCTCCCTCCCTCTCTCCCCTCCTCCCTCCCCCCTCCCCCCTTCTCTCTCACACACACATACTCATAGTAGCTGTATTTACCCATGCAAGTTCTTCACAAGATCCAGAGAGTTAAACATTCCATTGTGGAGGAGAAGGGTTTCTCAATATCCCAATCCCTAGCTGAGTTGCTAATGGCAACTGATAACTACTAAAAGACAGTCACTTTTCTTTGAGAAAGATAGCCGTTGGCAGGTTTCCCACACCTCTGTGCATGACCCAGCAGACATGCACAGATTCAGGCGGCACTGTCGGATTTAGTGGGTTATTTTATAAAACAACATGAAGCTGGGGGGATATAGAAGACATGTTGAGGGCAAGGGTGGTGGTGGAAGTGTATGGGAGACATGGTGGGATCAGGAGGTGGTGGTAAGGCTGAAGGAAGTGACTGGGGGATAGATACAACTAAGATATATTGTATACAGATATGAATGTTTTAAAATAATAGGTTGTAAGGCTCTGAGGATGTAGCTCAGTGGTTGGGGCTTGGAGTGCTAACTTAACGTTCATAAGGTCCTAAATTCAATTCCTAGGACTGTGGTAAAGAAAAAAAGTTTTTAAGGCAGTCTGTAGCTTTTGGAGGGTTTGTTTGTTTGTTCCTTTGTTTGTTTGCAACATAGTTTCTCTGTGTCGATCAAGCTAGTCTTAAACTCACACAGATCCACTTGCTTCTGCCTCCTTGATGACAGACTGATGGAGTTTTCCACCATGGTCTGCAAGTTGTAGGCTCTTGAGGGGCTACTATGTAGTTAGATTTTAGAGCTTTTGATTTTGTTGAATGTTCATAAATACTTAATAGTTTCTTCAATGTCTTGAGTGTAGTAACCCAGCCAACTTCATAGGAATTCATACTACTAGTGTCTCCTTTTTAAGGATATTTGTACAACTGTGAACATTAAAATATAAAAAAAATGATTAGAGACCATCATGTATAATTTACATACTAGTTTATAAACACAAGTGAAAATGGCATGTATGAAACTGATATAATAGAGAAACAGAAAACAAAACGTGAGACTCCTACTTGGATCTCAGAACAGTCTTTCCCTCCTACACAGTTGAGCCCTGGCCAACACCACTGTCTTTGTCCTGTAACCTTCCATAATTATTCTGAGGGCTCCAGCCAACTCACCAAAAAGAACTGGTCTCCTCCCAAGAAAGAACTGCTTGGCTCAATGTTTCTGAGGTTCCCAGAGGTACTCTATGAAGATGCAACCAGCAATGTGCTGACACACTTGTTGTTCAGCTTTTTTGCTTTTTAGCAGTTGTACATTGTGCCAAGCTGAGACTGCTGATGGCTACTCTCTGGCCCTTCTAAAGTTGAGATCTTGTCAAAGCTCATGACATTATGACAAATTGCCCTATAAAGGTAAATGCTATTTACCT
>JADRCC010570059.1:0-10453 GCA_019843855.1 Hylomyscus alleni | reverse complement strand
GCATCAGCAATAACCCTGCATATCTCCCCAGGTAGAGTTAATATTTGATCAACTCAGGAGCAGTTATTCTTTGCTTCCGAGAAAGCTGTCATTAGTCACCACAGCACAGCTGTGACATTTACTCTCAATGTGTGGGGTGTGTGTTTCTGAAATATATGGTTTCTCTGCCACAATAAGCTGGGGACTGAAGCTTGATGTCACAGGCCTACATTTTCTTTCCCAGGCCACTCAGGTTCTATGTGTGGACACGAGTAGTTGGCACTTTGCAGGGTTCCCAATCACAGAGGTCATAGGGCAGAGTCCTGTCTTTATAGCTCCTTGCTTTGGAGAGGTTCTTTGCTAGCATGACAACATCAAATAGAACTTCCTAGAAACCTACTCCTCCCCATATTGTGCTCTGTGGGGCTCAGTTTCCTCAGAAGTTCAGGAGACCCTCTCCATGAAGGGCCAGATGGTCAATTCTTCAATCCTTCAGAAGCGCTGCAGGGTCAAGATGCTAATCTTGGTGTGTGTGGGGGGTTGTGCCTGTGTGTGTGTGTGTGTCTGTGTGTGGGGGGGTCTGTGCACATCTGTGTCTGTATGTCTGTGTGTGTCTATGTGTGTATGGATGTGACTGTATGTCTATGTGTGAGTGTGTATGCAAGTGTGTGGATGCCTGTGTGTGTCTATATGTGTGTCTCTGTCTCTCTGTGTGTGTTTGTGTGTGTGCATGTGTGCGTATGTGCATGTACGTGTATATGTGTTTGGAGGCCAGAGGTTTGTGTCAAATATCCCCTTCATCACTTTCTACCTTGTTTTATGCAGGATTTCTCTCTGAACCTGGAGCTCATGGACTCAGACAGTCCAGTGAGCTCCGAGATCTGCTTCTGTCCACTGCTGCTTAGTGCTTGGGTTACAGACTCTGGCAGTAAGCTTGGCTTTTACATGGGTGCTAGGGGTTCAAATTCACTGGCACCTCACGGACAGAGCCAGCTCCCCAGCCCCTTTTGGTTGCATTTTACAATGTTTCCCAGATGGAAGACTAAAGGGTTGAAGGTCAGAGAAGTGTCTCGGCCTGCTGACACATGCCTCACACTTAACCTACCTTCTCTATTATGACAAGGAAAATTTCAACACAGAACAGATATTTTCTTCTTAACATTATAGCTAGTGTTGAAAGATCAACATCAAGAATATCCCAGAACAGACAGACTGCTCAGGGGTCCAGAAAGAAGGAAGTCCCAGCTTCTCAGAGAGTCTATTGTCACACTTAGCCCTCTGAGGCCTCACTTCAAGGGAGAGGCAATACCCTGGAGGTCCCCTTTGTCCTCTAGCCTGAGACTGTGGTGGCCCTTCTGGCTCAGGATTCACACCTCTCCTTGTGTTTTTCTTGCAGAGACATCAAGCCAGACAACATCCTGCTGGACGAGCATGGTGAGTCAAGGTCTCCTTTCCCCTTCTTTAAGGTCCCAGTGCAGCGTGGGTTATGGGAGACCAATGAGGGATGGGGGAGTGGATATTAGGTGCAAGGGAAGACACTTGCACTGTTCCAGTCCTGAAAGTGACATGTGTCACTTTCTGGGCAATGCCCTGTCATGGTAATTTGAGTTTAACTATTTGCAGGCATCATCTCTGAAGTCATTGCTGTTTAGATCTTGGTTTGAGGATGACAGGGCACAGTGAGGACCAGAGTGTGTGATGACAGTAATGTCCTAGACCTGTGCATGAGTGTTGGATACCCACTCCCTTACCTGCGACTTCCTCTAGTCAGACACAGCCAAGCTCAGGTCATGGGAACATGTAAAATAAAGATGAAGAGAGGTACAAGTGCCTCTTGCAGGGTTCCTAAGGAAACAGAGCCTTCAGGAAAGGGCAGTATACAAGGCTGGTGCTGAGCAGCATCTACTGATATCCCGCTGATGGAGAGGACTTCTGAGCAGACATATTCAAGCTGAGGACAGCTGTCCTGAGGCAGAATCTAGGCAACTCATGGGAGATCATAGCCCTTTCATTTATGATAACTTCTATAGAAAGCCCACAGGAAGCCGAGGACTCAGTTTGTCCCATGACTCTGGTGTGATCCCTACAGCCATCCTCACTCCTCCCAAAGCTGCTGCACAGAAGGGCCTAAGCAGACAGGTTATATGTGGTCCTAACCCTGAAGACCTCACAGTATTGTGTGTAGACTGGATAAGTTGCTGAGATCTAGGAGGGCTAAGGGAAGTCCCTACAATGAAGGTGGGAGAGTGTTGCAGCAGATGAGGATGCAATAGGAAGCAGTCTTGGGAAAAGCTAGGGAGAAGAGAGTTTTATCTCCCAGTCCTACATAAAAGGGGTCAGGTCTCTCTGGGCCTCATTTTCGCATTCGGTGATCTTTAGTTTGTCAGAAAAGACATGGAAGCCACTGAAGAATAAATATCAAGTGTGTTGGAGAGGCACCAGAGCTACAATGTGAGAAATGGAGCAGTAGTAGCAGATGAGCCCCTATAGGACCCCAATATGAGCATCAAGGGAATCTGTCCATCAGATCCTGATATGCCAGCTTGATGTGCTGCTGTAACTACATACAGAGATCTGGAAGCTTCATTCATAGGCTTCTGAGATGGACAGCAGATGTAGACACACTTTCTCGAAAAGCCTTCACTCATCCACCTGTGTATGGCTGTGTCCTGTTCTCATGAGGACACCAGGCAGATTAGAGTAGGACCAACCCTGCTGGCTTCATTTTAGCTTTTTGAACATCAAATCTCTGAATCCACGTTTTCTTCAACTACAGGGGCTTGCAGTTTAACATATGAACTTTAGGGATACTATTAAGTTAGTCACATCAGATAAGCAGTGGGGATGGGAGCCCCCATGTGTCAAACAGGTACAACCTAAGCCACTGGCTGCATCACTCTTAGAGGCTGCAGGTGCCAGAGCTACAGAGCTCATTTAGCTCCTAGGATTCAGAGGAAATTTCCTAGAGACTCTTGGTTCCCCACAACTAACTGGGTCCACTGTCAAGGCAATATCTTTCCAGCCAAGGAAAGGGTATGATGTCCAAGGTTCCCAGGATATTGTGTGGCTCTCTAAGAAGCCAAGAAGGAATTAGACGGTAACATTGATTGACAATTTTACTACCTCTACCTAAAACACTGGATTTAGTTCTCAAGCCTGCATCTGCATATTAAAACCACACAAGGAACTGAGGAGATGGCTCAGGACATAAAGCTCTCACCAGGCAAAAACAAGAGTTCCATCCCCAGCATCCTCCTAAAACTGCTGGGAGAGGTGATACATACTGGCAATGTTGGCACTGTGAGGTAAGAAAGGTAGAACTCTGGTGAGTTGCTAGCCAGTCCAGTCTAGGCTAACAGGTGAGTCCAGCTGCCAGTGTCTGTATGTCAAAAACAGAAGATAGATGATGCCTAAGGAGCAAGCCCTGAGCTTTTCCTCTGGCCTCTACACTCATAAATACATGTGCACCTGCACCTGCACGAGCACACACATGCAAACACACAGAGAGAGTAGTGTGTTTCTCTACAGTTGACCACAGACTTCGTGCAGCCTCATAGCATATAGAAGCACCTGGATTCTGAAGCCTTAGAAACTCACAGTGATGATCCTCTCACTGGACTCCACAGGGCATGTCACATCTTTGATGGATATTGGGGCAGAAATTTAATTTTCTGTATCTTTGATCATTTATCTCATGAGTTTTATAATGAGTATTACATTTTCTAAAGCTTTTCAATTGAGCAAGTACCATTCAGTAGGGACATAACCAGGGGCAGGACCTTGCATATTCCAAGGTGGGTCATCACATGGCACATTCTGACAGCATCCTCCCATCCCTTCTGAAAACCACATTAGGAATCAATTTGCAGAACAGGGAATCCTGTGTTGCTATTCATCTCATTAGGTGTCATCTTTGAGACAAGAGAGCTGCATTTCAATGAGATAAGAGCATCAGTGCATACACACATGAATATTTTATTGGTGATGCTCAGAGTCGCTCATTCCACAAAATCCAAAGCTCCCAGGCAAGTTTCCCTCTCTCTAGTCTCAGAGTAGGCTTCAGTTCTTAAGATAGACCTGAGATTTGGAGTCAGAACCAGCAGCCAAGTAGAACAACCATAAGTGGTGGAGAACAGAGCTAAAGAAAAACAGGCATCTGGCAAGAAAAGGTTATGGTGACCTTGCTTAGTGACTAAGAGCTCCTAGCCATAGGGACTTGGCAAATGTGGATCAAAGAGGAAGGGACATGTCCATGTTCCATTGCGCAATCAACTTGAGTACCATTCTACCGAATCACTGTGAAAGCATGACCAAGGAGCAGTCAGCTGGCTCACAGGTGTAGTGGGTGGAAGTGTTGCAGGCTAAGCAGGGCTAACCTTGCTACCAACACTGAGTCCAGTCATTGGAGGTTAATGAAGATTGCCTCTAGGACTGAGACTTTCTGACTGTTGGCTGATTTCTGGTGGCCTTGGTTGGCTGACTACCTGGATGACTTGGGCGTGCTCCTCCGGCTCTAACTCTGGCAGACTCATTCCCCATGGTTTTCTCATGGCCATTGCAGAAGCAAGGCCAAGAAAAGCTAAGTCCAGGCATTCCCAGGTCACATTGACACTATCTCAGTGAACATCATTTCTTTAACTAGCTTGGGTTTTATGCCTGATCCACACACAGAGGCAGCCTACATCACTTCTTCATAACTGAGATGGGAAGAGGCCAAATCCTATAGCATAGAAGGCACTCCAAGAGCCCTGCCTCTCTTTATCAGGCAAAGGCTTGCTCTAAGAACAATCTTCTATCTCTAGGAACCAAACGAAGCTTTGATAAGCTTGTGTGTAGACTTTGATTGGCTTTCTTTCTTTCCCGTGGTAAGTCGATGTGATCACCATACAGATAAGTGGCCAGAGCACACAATGTGTGTGCAGTACCTAAGATATCAGATCTGTGTGGAAGATCAACAGACATCCTCCCACTCCACAGCCCACGCAGAGCCCAAAAGCACAGCTATTTTTAGCAGTGTGCATGGGGGAACAGGGGCAGCCGGAGCCATGGGCAAAGCAGCTGCCTCTGGTTCTTATCTCTCTGGGCTTCATCTAAACAGCACCATTGAGCTCTGGCTTGGGCATGAGGTGGATCCTGAGAGCTAGCTGAGGTGAGGAAGATACTTGGAAGTGGCATGTCCCAAATTCCAATTTGATGGCAGGCACAACTGTGGAAGGAGGTGGCTATGGGTGCCTCTCATCCTAGCACCTAGTTTGCTCCGCCAGTCTCTCTGTCTTTGCATCCCTTCTGAAGGTTTTCTAGAAGCCCAGCACTCACCAACATGGATTCCAGAGGCAGGCCTAGAAGGATCTATGGGTGAAATGAACACTGTCAACCTCTGGGAGCTCTGTGCTGTCTCTGCATGCACAACAAAGACAGGCAACAGGATGTGCTTGCTGGACCTGGCACTAAGTTACGCAGTTACCTCTCAACAAATCCTGTTACTCCAGGCCAGTGCTAATGCGCCAGGAATGGATTTATGGACAGGGCAAGATTTCTGGACACAAGGAAAACAAGGTGACATGCTGAGTGGTGGGCAGGAAGTTGGGATGACAGTGGAGGAGAGCACAGGTATCCATAAGAGAGGCCTAACACAGGCTGTACTGAAGGGAATGGACTGTTCTACCTTAGTTCATGTGGTCAGGCTGCGGTCATAGATGGCACGGTATTTGAAGGTAGGAGCTTTCAACGGTGATCAGGTTCAGATGACATCATGGAGGTAACACCTGTGGGGGTTTGAATGACAGTGGCCTCTATAGGCTCATATATTTGAGTATCTAGTCATCTGGGAATGGCCCTATTTGAGGTTCCAACACAGCTTACCCATGCTCTGCTTTCTCCCTGTTATGAACATAAAAACTTTAAATGAAACAAGTCAATGACTATAATCTAGAATGTAATACATATGCTATGGTGAGTTGTAGGAACAACCAGGGAGATGGAGGTAAGGGGGAAACACCTGCAGGCTGGAAGGAGATGCACATGCAAGGTGTTCTAGAATGAGTTCAGTGGCTCCAGAGGCTTCTCCCTGCCAGGAAGCTGTGCACTGGCTGTGCCTAGGGGATGACCTAAGCTTTTCTGGTACAAAGTTGTGCCTTAAGAAAGCTGTGTCTGAGCTAATGGTTAACCCTGTAGGAGAGGCCTTAGTGACAATCTTGTTTTGGCAGAATCATTACAAAGATGTTTCTTTATCAAGCCAGTAAATATGAGGATGTATTCAACTGTACATGGGTTTGGCAGACTTCATTTTGATCCTGACAGTTTTAACACTCCCACCTTGCTGGTCCCTGGTGGTTCCTTCTGCCAGTAGCACCCTTACTTACTCCCGAGGGGTCTAGCAGGCTGTTCCCTCTCCTTCAGGCTATACTCCATCAGTTTAGTTTGATAACCACTCATATTACTTCTTCCTCTTGTTGCTATGACGAAATACATGGCAAGAGCAACTTAAGAAAGGAAGGATTCATGTTGGTGCAGTCTGAGGGCTATGTTCATTATAGCAGCAGAACATTGTGGCAGGTTTGAAGTGTCTGGGTTCATTGCATCCATGGTGAGGAAACATGGAGAGCCGAAGGCTGGTGCTCTCTTGCTTTGTCCTTTCCTTTTCTTCTAGGACCCCAGTCCATGGAATGGTGGTACCCATGTTGAGGGGGGGGTCCTCCCACCTTAGCATATCTAATCTAAATAACCCCTCACAGATATGCTTGTCTCCTGGATGATTTTAGATCTTATCAAGTTGATTATCAGTCTTAGCCATTCCACTGTAATTGAATGAGAAATATCTCTGTAAGATCATAGACCTGCTCATAGGTTGACCTTGGTTGATGGTGCTATTTGGGGAACTTACAAATGCATTAGGAAACATGGGCTTGCTGGTGGAAGTATATCACTAAGGGGTAGGAATATTTGCGCCTGTTCTGTTCTCTCTCTCTGCTTCCTGTGTAAGGTGAGGATGTGATCAGCCAGCTTCCTGCTCTTGCTGCCACACCTTCCTTCCTCAGTCTGTGTTATGGACTCTAGCCCCATGGAACTATATGACAAATAAACTCTTCCTTAAGTTGCTTGGTCAGGGTGTTTTATCACAAAAGCAGAGAAGCAACTGATACAATACCACAAATAAAACTTAATGCCATCCCACCTCTGCAGATAAGGAATCTGAACCTCATAGAGAGCAAATGGCCTGCCCAAACCAGGCAGTCTCTGCACTAACTGGGACAGCAGCCCTGACCTGGGTGACACAGAGCCCAACTCCCACAGTCCCAAGACAGTGAAGGGTGGTTTGGTTTGGTTTGGTTTGGTTTGGTTTGGTTTGGTTTGGTTCGGTTCGGTTCGGTTCGGTTCGGTTCGGTTCGGTTTGGTTTGGTTTGGTTTGGTTTGGTTCAGTTTGGATTGGATTGATTTGGTTTGGTTTGATTCAGTTTGGCTTGGTTTAGTTTGGTTTGGTTTAGTTTGGTTTGGTTTGGTGTTATCTTGTTTAACTCACAAGGCTGAAATACAGTGTCATGAAGGAGTTGGGTCTGGTATTTGTCTACCTTTCTTGAAGTTCTCTCTTCAGCTTTATCATCCAACTGGCACTGACCAATTGCTTCTGTATGTAGTCTTAGGGAACTGGCTCCCTATGGAACTCGGGAAAAAGACAGAGAATGTCAACAATAGTAACTCCTGGAAAAGGTAGTACATCATTCCTGGACCTTCTATCAAATCCTTTCCCAAATGTATGTTAACCCCAAATGGATCATAGACTCAATTTCCTCAGATGAGTGGGTGGGTGAGGTGTTGAATGATTGACTCCAGCCACAGCCACTTGCCTTTCTCCTAGAGGACACAGAGAAGATTCTGCCCAGTCTTGGGTTTTCAACGTTCAAAGCTATAGATTAATAAGTTACCCAGTCTCAGGTGTATGGTTATAACAACAGTGGACAGACTAATGCACAAGATAAGGGATTGTGACCTCCTAAGTAGATCTGTGTGTTCTAACTTGGAAGCATGCCTGTGAAACATGGATAAACCTAAAAGTCACTTTCAGGATGACCCATGGACATGACCTCATTGTTACAAGACAAGCTAAAGCCCCAACTTATGTGAATATTCGTTTAGATAAGCAAAGGGAGAAATGGTGAGGAAGCTAGACAATCCAGTGCGACTTGAGGAACATGGAGAAACTGGACAGTATGGAAAGAGAAAGCAGGGGCTGCAGGGAGGTGAATTTGGGCCCCAGAACCATGTGAAACATTGGTTGTCGGTTGTCCCAGTGCATATCTGTAATCCCAGAGGTAGGAAGGTAGAAACAGGAGGATGCTGGGAGCTTGCTGGCCAGCCAGTCTAGCCAAGTTCAGTAAGAGATTATCTCTAAAAGTAAGGTGAGATAAATAGAGGAAGACACCCAATGTTGAGCTCTGACCTAAAAATACACACACATGCATGTGTGTGTGCAACTCCACACATGCATGTGCAACTCCACACATGCATGTGCACAAATATACAACACACACATACATAGATAGATTCACACAAAGGGAACTTATAACCATCCCATGTTAATTGGTTTATTCAAGTGAGTCGCTATTACTTTAAGAATATAAATACTAGAGCTGGAGAGATGGCTTAGTGGTTAAGAGCACTGTTCTTCCAGAAGTCCTGAGTTCAATTCCCAGCAACCACATGATGGCTCACAGCCATCTGTAATGGATCTGATGCCCTCTTCTGGAGTGTCTGAAGACAGCAACAGTATGCTCATATACATAAAAAAAATTAAAAATAAAAAATAAAGGATATAAATACTAAAGTTTTAAAAGAACAGGATAAGTGGAAGAAAGCTGAATAAAAGCTGTACTTAGAGCCTCTCTGTGGTTGTGGGCATACTATGCATGGAACTACTCAAATGGTGGGCACAACAAAGACTGATGCCTTCCACACACAGCTCACAGAGCTCAGGAGGTGAACCTATCTGCCTGTTGACCTTAGGGATAAGAAAAACAAGGGGGACCCTCTTGCCTGACTTTGGCTGGAGGACAAACACCCATCATCCAGCTAGGACCTGCCTGGCTAAGTCAGCCTCATCCTTGAGAAACCAATATAAGTACTATTTCTCCGGAGGGCTGTGGAGAGCTGGAGTGCTTGTGATAGAGCCCACAACTCTGCTGCACATCTGTGCTGGCAGCTGTGGGGTGTGGGTACTGGGCTGGTGCCTGAGGCCACTGTTGCTTTTTCTGTCCACCGTGGCTGACTGCTTTGGGCATGCGTCTTATGCATACAGTCCCCTGGGGGCTCATTGCACCTGCTCCAGCAGGTGACCTTCATGTACCCACAAAGCAAGCTCTCCCAGTGCTCTCTTATCTTTATCCAAGTGCCTCATCCCCAAACAGCAAAGGACCCGTTTCTATGTGGTGTGGAGACTGGAAGAAATGTAACGATGTGCAGATTTTTCCCTCAAGTCATTCGGAGCTAGATTCTTCACATGTCAGATACTTCCGACAACCATGCTGACCCCATAGGATTCTCCTCTTTCCCCTTCCATCCTCCTTCTCTTTACCCACCCCTCACATCCCTGTCCCCTCCAATTCTCTCCTCTCCTCTCTCTCTCCCTCACACTCTCTTTTTCTCCTCTCATCCTTTTCAAGTCTCCTTCTGCTGCCTTGATGTTAGGTTAGATGAAAGGCTACACCCTCTCCTCTAGTCCATCAAGTTCAATGCTACGAGCCCAGAAAATGTACAGGAAAATATAGCCTGAGCTTCTACCACACTCCACATCACAGCCCCTCCCAGCTTTCTTGAGTGACACCCAGACTGACCTCCTAGCTCCAGATCAGTGTGTGTTTGCTTTATATCCATCATGTGTCATCCAGCCCCATGACACAAACATAATCACACAAATAACATGCGCACAGTGATGAGCTCACACATCAAACCAGAATGCAGAATAGATACCGTAAGAAACAGAGACTACTTAATGATGGACATAAGGCCTGGTGTCTGCTTTCTGCTCCTACCATGCAGACTACAGACCACAGCTTCTAGTCACACAGGGAGAGAGCACAGACATCCACAGTGCTGCTTAACTGCATTTTCTCTCTGCAGGGCACGTGCACATCACAGACTTCAACATCGCCACAGTCCTGAAAGGAACTGAGAAGGCTTCCTCCATGGCTGGCACCAAGCCGTACATGGGTGAGCATCCTGGGTTTCCCTCTCCTATCTTCCCAGTGTACCCTTGTTAACTTCCACATCCCACTCGGGACTCCACTTGCCCCAGCAGGATCCCTGCCCTCTGTAACAAGGGACAATTCCACACTGCCCGTCCACACTGCTCAGCAATCTTTTCTTCCCTGGTTTTCTAGAAAATTCTTCTGCAACAGGTAGGAACAAAACTTTACTGTCCTCTCTCAATAGAATCGGGTAACATCATCAGAATGCCGCTTGGCTTTGGTGTTGGTCATTC